>JBCFXI010000497.1:0-151878 GCA_038496175.1 Ampulex compressa
TTTAAACAAAAATGCCTCGATTAAACTTTCATTAAAAGCAAGGTATAGAGGTTTGCGCCAATATTCACGTGTGACTTTCGCTTTAGAGATTTGTCAACCTCCGTTGTAGCACGACCTTTTAGAGTAATCCGACCTTCCTTTGAAGCTTGGAAACTCTGCTTACAGTTGCCGGGGCTGTCTTCCAATTAACCTCGATCGATAGCTTCGAGGTGCAATATCGGGAATTCGCGATAACAAACCTTGCTTGTAGAAAGGAATCTGTGCTTTCTAGTTCGAAGACTGAATGGCTCGCTAAAGCTCTACGAATACGGACTATTCTTTGACAAAGTACGGAGTTAAAAAAGTTTGAACCGTGAAGGAGACTTTCTCTCATTGATTCCTTTGCTAAATAATACTTGTCTCATTTTTGGTAATATAAACCACGATAAGGTGTGTTTCGAATCGTATCAACTTTTACCACCTAACAGCACGATCAAATGCAGTTTATACGTAATTCTATAAAACCAATTTTTGGGGTAATATGAATTATGAATGAAATACTTGTAGTGACGCAAACAGAAATTCATGAAAATTTTGCGCGATATTTTACAGTGGCGTGTTATAGCTTTGTGGGATGCCGACTAGTTTAAATTAGAGGTACAAAGTATAAGGATGAATTTAGACATTTTTATTCGTAAAAAATGTTTAGAAGAAAATCCATAGAAATCCTCACATTTTCGACATTCCTCGTGCAAGAAAAATTATAAAACAATGCTTGATAATACTTTATTGAAAAAAAAACGAAATGAAACGTATAATATTTATGAATAACTAAATACAATTCAGAAGAAAAATTCATAATTAACACAAGAGTTGTCCTCCATTTTCCACTCATATTAAAAGCGCGTCATATGTCTTTTAAAAAAAGAGGACAAAGAAGAAATGTCAATAAACAAATATAAGGATATATTGTATCTAATGCATAATCCAATAAATCATGGAAAAAATAGGAAAATGCATCGTCAAAAAGTAGTACAATTTTTGTCAGAAATGACTGACTCGTCATTTTGACGAATTCGACAGTTTGTGTGATATTTCAATATTCTAACTACAATCACATAACTTTTAAAAGATTGCTTTAAAGTCAGTAGGTGATGAGAATCGCGAGCAATGGTTTTTTTTTCATAAGATACGGCACAACTAACTTTTTGTTGTCCTAAGAAAATGGCAAACTTTATTCTGCGAAAACCGACTTGCTTTCCTTTTTATATGTGGCATAAAAATACTATTTCTTTTGCACTACTAAATATCAACGCAACTTATTTCACAACTGTATTATAAAAAACAGTATGAAGATAAAAGTAAAATTCTGGTGTCACAAGACCGTCCTATATTTAACAAATTATCGATATTTGTTCATTACAAGCAATTCTCACACTACATACATAGCTAACGAATGTAACGTTATGAAAACCATTTTATAAATAAATTTTAGGTATATCATTGATCATTATGTCATTCATTTTAATCCCATTAAATTTTAATAATTCAATTTTAACTTTCATAAGAATTAAATTTTTAATTATATCGATCAATAACTATAATGTACATAAAATCTACGGTACAGTAATTGTAAAAAAATTCTGCTATGCATTCTATCCAAATTTAGTTTCATGTCATACTGTGTGCGTGTTTTACGCATACGTTTTCCCTTGACACTAGAGAAATAAAATTTGTTAAGAATTTAAAGCTAATATTACAATTTATAGTACATTCCCAAGGGAAATATACACGGTGGGTCAAGTAAAATGTCACCAGTTGTTTTCGCAGACATCACTGCGCATGTCGACGGTATTTTTCTCTGAAATTAAAAGGGGTGAGAGACGAGCCATTTGAAATGCCACCACCTTTTTCGAGGCACCTATTAGAACAATAACGTAGAACCCCGCATCCTTTGTACGCAAAAAAGAGATATGAAATTTCTGTTGTTCGCATAGACTTAAAAAGAGATATGAAATTTCTGTCGTTCTCATAGACTTAAAAAGAGATATGAAATTTCTGTCGTTCGCATAGACTTCATCAATTTAAATAATACATACTCGAAATACTTTTTTTAATCTACATAATTGGTATTTTTATACTACACGGTTAACCTTGGCACTACAATCAGTTATAAACAAAATGTACATGAAAAAGAAACACATCAGTAATTATTTTGAAAACATAAGTTACGGTACTTGCTAATTAAAAATGAATTTACTATTCGCCAAAGTTTCGTTAGAGATATTCTCGTATGTATATAGAAATAAAAGAAGGAAACGAGAGTTATTAGTTCATGTACTAAAGGATTTAACCAGTCAGCCGTGGCGACCTCTTTTCGAAGCGCGCAATTTTGTGCCGCAAAAATCAAGCGATAACGGGTATAGTTTTCAAATACAAAGTGTTGGTGTTAAAATATTGATATTAAATATTGCTGTTAAAAAGGTTGACTTCATTTTATAAAATATACAATTTTATGACTAATATTTACTCGTTTAGTTGACATAAACATATACTACGTACGTAATAAATGAAATAATTACGGAATCAATATAATTATACTATATACATAATTATATAATATTAATTAGCGTGATGGCATGCGTGAAAATATATGTGCAACAGGGGACAAATCACAGGGTCAGTTTTCGACAAACTGTCGCCTAGTGTACATTCAGAAACAAAGAAATTATGAATCGCATTCCTCTCGTGTGTCAATTCAAAAGAAACAAAAGAGTTTACGTTTTACACTAACATCTAAATAACATTATCGTCGCACATGTATCAATTGATTATACAAATTGATAAGCAGTTCTAGCCATTGTATACAGGAATGCATGAATCCATCTTAAATTATTCATAGCTTTTTTTGTTTGCTTTATTTCACCTTTACTTCCAAAGATTCTAAACACATTGAAATTGACGAATATATTATAGTTTCCTCTAAAATTACAATTTAAATAGCAAAGTAACTAAATAACAGGTACAAACATGATACAAATACCATTCTTCAAATTCTCCTCACATGGCTCCACGCGACTGTTTCTTGTTTAATCGACTCAAGGAATCACTTCGATGATCGCGTTTCGATAGCATGGAAACCATGAAACAAAAATTGCCAGCAAAACTGATGCCTAAGTCTGACGATCGAAGATCAAATGCCAAAAAGAAGTGCTTTAAAAGCTCCATCAAATGGTGTAGCTGCATTACGGTCAACAAGATTATCTTGAAGACGATAATAAGATTTATGATGAATGACATTGTATTTTTGATTTTATAAATAAATTCCTCAAATTTGTTGTACATGCTAGTAGATCTTGTTTAAATTTGTTACATTTGCTTTTATCCTTATTGAAATGTATAATGCTTTGAAAACGTGATTATGGGGAAGAAAGGATAATTACAATTAAAATCAAAAAGTTGCATCAAATC
Source organism: Ampulex compressa (assembly GCA_038496175.1). Lineage (NCBI taxonomy): Eukaryota > Metazoa > Arthropoda > Insecta > Hymenoptera > Ampulicidae > Ampulex > Ampulex compressa. The sequence continues at coordinate 3,451 of JBCFXI010000497.1, forward strand.
GCTAACCGAGTTTCGAACAAACAACGTAAAAAAAATAATGAAAACGTGTTTAATATATTAAATAACTCTCTTTCGTTTCTCAAAATCAAATGCTATCTTTAAAAAAAACGATTTGAAAACCGTAGTTGAAGAGAAGGAGGTATTGCAATTAAGGGAAATATCTCGTGAAGACTTTCATTTTCCATTGCAGATATCGCAAACAGAGCACTGCATAAACTTTCTTGAAAAGTGGTTCGCAGAGTATGGTTATCGAAGTTTTCTCATAAAGGAAATAATTTAAAAAGTAATGCACAATTTGCAGCCACATAACACATCGCTCTATGGAACAATAAACTCGAATGAAATGCGTTAACCAAGTTCCCGGAAGTCCGACAACGCGTAGGTAATTCAATAAACTTTAATTGAGGAATTTTTTCTACCCTTACGTTACAGGCGGCTAAGTTAATATTTCTTAACGTTCTATAATTTAAATTTCTCCTAGATTCGCATGCTCTAGTTATACTTTAATCTCGACTCTTGTATAGTTTTATATTATAAAAGAAAAGAGAAAATGCTCGCTTTTAAAGAAGTTAAGCTCTTACAGCAATATAAAATATAGTATAATTAATTTCACGAAAACATTTACCATAGTTTTCGATTACTTCGTCTCGTGGTTTGTCTAAATAAAAATCAGGAAAAATGATTAAATTTAAAAGAACATTATAAGCCATTCGATGTAAGAACGTTGAATTAATTTGCATACCGGATTATCAACAGTACTATACTTGGCATTCATAGCGCAGGTCTTTGAATGGAAAGCAGATTTGAGGCAAAGAGCGTGAAACGTTATTTGCAAGTTACCGTCAGTTGTAAAGGGAACAAATTCAAACTTCGTGCCTTAACACCAGAACTTCGAGTGTTTTAAATAAATGGTCCACAAATTCTTATAAAAAAATTCTCAAGTTTATGAAAATACATTTTCTGTTATGAAAATACAAATCTTTAATTAATTATCGCTATTTGTTATGACAAATAATTAAATGCATCTTATTCCTTTTTCCTTTTTAAATATGACCCCAAAGGAATAATATTTAATTCTACATTGCAATCTAGAGTTTTAAATATTTTACCATGAACAACAAAACTCTTAACAGAAGTGCTCTCGTTACAAAAAACCTACACGTTATCTGGAATGTTGAAAATATTTTCCACCAGCCTCGATACAAGCATTATAATACAGCTAACGTACAGTTAAGCCTTTCACCACTATTAACGCCAACACGCTTCATGACAAATACTTCCATTGCGTGCTATAAGCGTTTATAAATGGTCGTATGTTTCTTATAGCCACGTTTATTCTTACGAAATTATAACAAAACATAAAGCATCAATAACTGCATTATCTGTATATAAGTTGTTTATAGGCCAAAGAAATGAAATTCACTTTTAGAATTTTCCAAAATTTTAGTGCTAAAGCACTTGATCAATGCTCAACATTTTTCTCACTGCATTCGACGCTAATAAGGAGAAAAATCTTTGTCAGTATTCACCGGCTGTTTTATTACTATATAGAAAACGCCACGAGAAGATGATCCAGCAGGGAGCTGGTCAAATAATCATAAAACACATACTTGGTAGACAAATACTTGCTCTAGTAAAACTAATTAAACTTCAGAAAATCTGTTATCAAACTCATCCGCCCCACTCTTTCGGTGCCTTCCGACCAAACTGACATCCCGATACCAGACAAATGGCGCACACTTTTGACCACACGGAGGCTTCTACTAAAACTGTATACCGACACACATCGCCAGGCGATCCTTCAATCTAGAGGTAGCCAATTCTCGTGTCAAGTCTTAGAAGTTCCGTTACACTGAGCAATCTGTACATAACTACCTCTTGTTGCTAAGTTTGTAATTAACTCATTGCCAGCCAAAATTCGGTGAAAGTGAATTCTACTCATTTATTTTATCAATATCTTATCTAGACATATTGATTTAAAAAATAATCGAATTCACTTACAACGAATCTGTGTGGGAATATACGTCGTTTATTCAGACCAAGTTCAATTGCAACACTTACATGTAACACTTACATGTGCCTTTGAAAATGCGTTGTGCTAGGCAGCTGCTTAGTGTAAATAATCGTAAATAGTACCAAATCACGTGTAACCTTTTTGACAGCCGACAATAGACATCCGATATAACTAACAATGTACAGATACTTTTCAGACACATTTACAAACACAACAATGAAAAAATGGCGCGAATCAGACTAATACTACCGTCGAATTTACAAAAATTCCCATTTCTTTTTGAACACACCTCGTAAACACACTGCTGCCAGAAAGGAATTATTATCGTAATTTAATTAAACAATTAAGTTACTTAGATTGCTCAATTAGTAATTTAATTACTTATATTACATCAACCAAGAAGATAGACTGAAGAATTATATCTTATATAATAATTTAATTCATTTTATCTATAAATCTGCGCAATTTGTTTTCAATTTATAATTAACCCATTATATGTCAAAGCCAAGTACAAACATAAAAAATTCAGTAATTAATTAATTTCCTACGATAAGGTAATAAGAGAACAAATATCTTATCCGGTTTGTAACTCTGATAGCAATCAGTACAACATTTAGGTACAACGATCAAAACTCAAAATTCCACTGTTTAGGTAGAAATAAATAAAAAAAACAAGCGTTCCAAAAAAGGGACGATGGTGAATAATGGGTTACAAATCCATTAGTAGAAACAGAGGTCTTACTTTTCACCTCCCTCGCCCTCCAATTAACTCCGTCACACAGCTTCGGCCAAAATATAATAATGTACCATAGTAATCTTAGCGAGCCATCAAACAAGCGCTACACAAAACTTCGGGCTGGTAGCAAGTTATATGCAAAGCACTCTCATTCGATAAGAGGTTAATCAACTTTCACCGCCGCCAACGAACAGCAACAACTTTCATTACCGCGATGACTCCAGTTAGAGGGTGAGTTCAGTTTCGGGAGGATATCAGAGTCGATCTCTTTGTTGCCTCCCCTTTCGCCGGCGCGTTTTACTCGCGTGACTAGTTTCGTCGATACCGAATGTCATTAGCCCGAATATTGAGCAAACACGGCCGAGCGAGCATGGTTTTGTTTTCCATCGGGATGAGACACTGTATATGATGACACCGTAGACACCAGGGCGACAGTTTTCTATTGGGTTCAGTGGCGCCAATCTCCTAATAATGGACCGCGCATTATTGTCGGTACACCGAGGAATAAAGGAACGAACGTGCCATTCCCTTGGATGCCCGCTATCTCCTTCGGCTTTCATTTCGATGTCCAATTCCGGCGAATTGTGACCCGCGGCAGAATCAATTGATGATCGTCAGCGTGCGTGGTGCCAATGTTTTCCCCGAATTTCGTTCACAGGACGAACGGATAAATTTTACGAAACGTACATCCACTTCGGGTACTGAAATCTTGGTTATTAATACCTTCTGCGATGCGACACATCGAGAAAATCCGGTGCGACTTACAAAATTTGTCAATGTGAATTTACAAAATCGATTCAAGAAAGTCCGTAAGGCATGCGAGGTGAGACCTACTCGATTTTATTCATACTCTAAGTTTACTCGATTTATTAGGTCTTTATACGTTTCTGACGCTGGTAACTTTTTAACTAATTTTGCATTGTGACAATTAATGACGCTTTTGTGCACGCTTATTCTGAATATCTGGAATTTGTGAGAGATTAATTGATTTACTACGTGTGTTACTAAAGTTAAGAAAAAGTTTCCTATTGTTTGCGAAAAATACTCGATTCGAGTAACCCATTTTGGTATACGAAAATTCGAGATATCTTAATGCATAATTATTCTAAATATCTAAAACTGACAGAAAATACGTAATTATTTATCCTATTTTTTCTAAATATGCACGGATTATTACAATTTTGTGCTTGAAGCCATACTAACGTAACATTTTCATCACCTCCATGCCATTTCTAAACAAAGAAAATTAACATATGCGAAGTATTAATGAATAAGCAGAGTTAATAAATCTCAACATATAATCAGTCCATATGCCTCGTCTAACCCATAATAAAATAAAATAGTGCATAAATACAATAACTATTTCTTCACGAAATAGTTTACGTTGTGCCAATTTTATTTGCCTAAACAAATTTTATACTTCATTTGATTACACCTTGATAATTCTTGAATGCGATATACCAGTAATCGGCTAACTCATAGCTCCAAAGAGCTAAAGGTTATCAGTGGAACAATAATTTTCTTTCTTTTTAAAGCTAAATTTACAAGAAATCTGTTGCAGAAAAATTAGAAACTAATAATATACGATAGATAGAATTAGACACGCTCCATGTACTGAATTCTCTTTTTCCTCCACAATAATGTCAAATTTGTAAATTCATAACGTTTGAAAAGATGATTCCTGTGGAGATCCTTGCGCCATTTGTTCTCTATAAAGTCACATAACAAAGGGACAGAGAGGTACCAGGAGCCCGTTTCATAAAACTTACGATTCCCGTATTACAAGTTTTTCTTCAAATATCCTATATAAATGAAAAATAAAGAACTTGCAATAAAGGAACCACAAGTTTTATGAAAAGGGCTCATAGTTTTTTTAAATCTTGCGTTATTATTATTGACGATCAAAAAGTGTACCCAATGTATCAACTCTGAGTAATCGGCCCTTTGATTTTAAGCACTGAATCAAAAAAAATTAAATATTACATATCACGATTAACAATAATCATGTTTGTTGATAAAAAGTATTTCTTATTATTAAAATACTACATGGCACATCGTCATTATTCGCGGTAGAGTCACATTCGAGTGGCCAAAGAGCCGCATGCGGCTCGTGAACCGCGTTATATCGACCCCTGAGACATACCAATGCGTAATTTCTTTAAATATTAATCTCTTGTCCGAGTGCATGCATATTCTCGTCTATCCGATGGACAAGTCACCTGATTTTCCAAGCATCATTACCATACATTGGAATATTCATTGAAAGCCAATAATTTTCAGAAGCTTCGAACCGCTGTTTCTTCATTCGCATTCAATATCTACCCAAGGTAGCCCAAGAGCCACTGTTTAAGGTTAGATGAAAACCAGCGTAGCGCAGCATCTTCGTAGTTAACCACGCGGAAATATTCAGGGAACATAATCGAATATCGAGAATTTCCGATACGAATCGAAACTTCCATCTTCCGCATTATGGCAATTTCCTCGAATCGATCACCGTACGAAGAGCATTACTGCGGAATAGATACGCGTATATTTTTATGGTTCGCGAAAGGTGCGTCCTTTAAACCAACAGCGACTCTACCGTATTCTATAAAGTTTAGGGTTATGGAGATAATCCCTCCAAAGTTTGTAACAATTTTACCCCTACACCTTTAATTCACGGTTCGATGATCACGTGCTATATCGGTGGCTACACCTACTGCCAGAGTCGCCGTAAGTTAAACTGCCAACCGGGTGTGAGTATTAACCGTTATCGGACGCTAGCTTTTTATACTCGATGCTCACTAGGTTGCAAGTTCCGTTATGAATTTGTTAGTAAACAATTTTTCGAAATAATCTATAGGCTGCTAAATGTTTCTGCAAATTTGATGATTGATATTGTATTTGTAAAAGGAATCCTGTTAGGAAGATCATCATCGTCATCGCTCTTGATTTGAATCCAATCATCGTCCGAGTTATTAACATTTTCTTTTTCTACGTTATTTTCTTGTTAGTTTGAATATTTTGTAGATATAGCTTTCCTTTTTTAGGGATGTAATAAGATGTGATTGCTGGTCTCATCGTTAGAATCAAAATCACTTTGAGAATTGTTTTCAAAACATTCACTACTGTTATCACTATCGAAATTTATAAAATTTTCTTTATCAGTTTTTTGGATTTGAGATGTTAAGAATTGACTACCAAAGGCATTGATATATCACTGGAGACGGTAGTTGCTCTGTTGCTGATGCTTAATCAATAAGGCAAGCGTGCCCACATTTCACGAATAGCTAGTATCGACAGGATCCATCTTGTCACCTTCCAGGTGACGTACGACCGCATCGACGAGTAGTGTTGTCACGTAAGAGGTGACTTACGACCGTCGAGAGTTAAATTACTGCTCATAAAAAAATCCTTAAACAATAATAAAATACACGTATATATTTTTCCTAATATATTTAATATAAAAAAAACAACTATAACAATATGAATATAGTAACGCATATAATATTTTCTAACGATACGAAAGATATATGATGACAATAAATATCTCTGATTCCACAAAAATTACTGTCAGTATAAAATGTACATTATTAATTCTCTTGTCGATAATCGACTTGACTTGGCAAAGATTTAAAAGAAATAAAGAATATTTTTTCAAAAATATTGACGACATTATTTATTAATAAAGTAGTCAATATCAAAATCTACCGACAGAATACGGTGCACCACTCGAACCCCTAAGTTGTGACATTCCGATCGACCGCTTACTAAGAGTTTATGCAAATTGTTCTCGATTTTCAAAGAGAATTTAGTTATTCGCTTCACATCATACGGATATACTACTTTCAGCAGTAGTCGCGATACATGCTCGATTTATTCGCATGAGGAAAGATAGGAATTTTATCGAAACAGTAATATGCATACGGATATAAAACCTTGTTGTTTAAATAATTATTTAACAAAGAAATTACAGAAATATTTGTAAATTAAGATAGTTCTTTGTTGTTAAAATCTAACGAGATAAGGTATTTAATATATAATCGTTCCATTTTATTCTTTATCGGTATTTTTATTTACCAACTACCTATTTTACCAGAAAAATAAAAAACACGCAAGGGATAAATCCATAGTGGAATGTAGTTTCAATGCTTTAATCAGCGCCTGAAACCGTTCTCGGTGGACGTTAAATATTGACAACAACTTTCCACGAACTGTGAATCGACTGCTACATACCTTTTTTCCGATTAATCAATGACGCGTGAATTGCGGTGCCGTAGAAACCTTTTCGCACGAAATAATCCTGGAAATAAATACGAGAAAACGCAAGTAACAATGGCCGTACGGCCAAAACATGGGAAGAAGAACTATTGTGAACAAGGAGATTGCCAAACGAGATGCTTACAGAGCAATTCCAAAATTCCATTTGCAGTATGCACTTTGGATTCGTTATGTTACAAATATTTACATTTGACACGTTCGCAGGGAAAGTTTTCCAGAAACAAACGCCCGTTGCCTGTTACTTTTAATCTACAGCAGCGATGGCGAACATTTTCGTATGCGCGGGATAAATTCGGCTTATCGTCGCTTGCAGCGCTAATTCGTGGGTCAATAATTGAGCGAAGTGATTTGAGGGGGGATCATCTTTGGAAACTGCAAAGCAAAAAAGAAGGCCATGAGTTCGTAATACAATTGTAGTACTTTTAGTGAGAAACCTGCAGTTGTTTATTTTCGAATAATTTCGTAATACCAGGTTTATATTCCGTACTCATTGGTGTCTTTACGTATCAAAAGCAGGGAAGACATACACGTATCGGCTGCATTATCGTCGTTCTCTTATCTTTGGGTACGAGCATGCAGACCCATGCCCGAGACAAGTGGGGTGCAAATGAGAGGCGAAGAAAAAAAGGGAGAAGGGAAATCTTATTCCGTCTGAAAATTAAGTTTAGCAAAATCGACGCGTGGGTCAGTTCAGAGGTCTGCGTAGGTCGGCGTCTGACCTAGAGGTCATAGGTTCGCTACCACTGGTCTTTAGTCTAGGGAAAAAATGGAGCTTCAATCAACGAATGAGCTTTAACCAAAGACTTCCTGACTTCCATGCTTGACCAATCGGAATAACCCACCCAAAAAATTCTTCCGCGTCAACAAATGATCCCAGATGGAGTGGATGGAAATAAAAAGCTTATAGCTAGCTCAGGACTTTTCGACTTGGTTACGAGTCCTTATCAGGTATATTAACCACTATAAATATACATTATAAAGTTCATTTGAATTATATAAGTTGAATCGGTATACCTAAGGAAAAATGATATAAGATGAATAGAATACCTATGGACTTTTTATATTCATTTATTCCATCTAGGATCATTTGTTGCTCGCAAAGACAAACTGTTTAATGTCTAATTGGCAATACGTAATTATCGTACAAGAAAATAGGAGAAAATATATCTTTAACGTCACTTTTGATTACATTACACTCGTTGCCAATTAGATTTTGAATAAGGCGTTAGCGGTCGTCAGTGTGCTAATCAACACACGTGATCCAAGGATACGGTTAAAGGAACAAGGCCAAAGAAAAGTACCTCGGGGTAGGAACAAAAAAGTGATTCGAAAATATCGATAATTGAAGTATACTGTTCCCCGTATCCGCTATCGTAATGGTACCTCCATTGTCCGGCTAGAATTTTCGGTGTCCAACATTACCATATTTAGCGTGTGACGTAGCGGAGACACAAAAATGTACACCAGGATACTGAACATTGACTCAGAAGTTTGGCTCTAAACGATGACGCGTCCTCCTACCGGTACCGTATAAACCACGGTATATTTTTGACAGTAAGACGTAGCTCAGTTATACTCTTAGTCTCCGGATAGATCCTCCTCGAAAATTGTTTCACTAAATTATATACCTTTATCTTAATGTTTTCTAATATTTTTGTATTTCGATGTTTTCTTTTTCACGAGAAAATATTAGTTTGCAATTCCATTTGTGCAACGATTATTAAGTTTCAACAGCGAACTGAATTTTACTACAGAATTTTCGCCAGCGACTTAAGTTTCACTTAATTTATATAAGGAAACCTTTCCAGAGTCTTTTTAAAGACGTACTTCAAAACTCTGAGAAAGCAGGTAGCTGATATTTCAAGTTAGTGTTGAAAGGTCATTAAATATCAGAGATGTTTTTCGTGTATATAACTGTTGTTTATCAAATGAAATCGAGCGTATAACTGTTTATAACAAGTAAACATATTCGAAAATAAATATAATGGCAAACGAAATGTGTATCTTGTAAGCAACTATAGAAAGGCCTACTGAATGTTATTCTTTCTCGTGAAATATAATATTATATGTAAATCGTTATATGAAATATCAAAAATATAGCAAACAAAAATTAATTCAGGCGACACTTTCTAATTTTTTATACAACATAATATTCCTCCTCGATCGTTACACAGACTAAACGTACAAGAAGGTAAGTAAACGGAAAATCAAAACGTTTCTCCTTTAAGCAACTATAAGGCTGACTTTGAACAGATTACAGCGACATCCATTGAATTAAGATTTGACCCAATGCACGTGTACCAGACAGAATTTCATAGTAGATTTTCTCTAAAACGAAATCTCAAATGAAATAATGTATTATATATTACCCACTTATTTCCTTCACGTAGGACCATCCTCTAATCGGTTGTCCCAGCAGTTATTCTATATAACGTCTGATAGAATACAGAGTTTATAGATTTTTGGAGCATAGTATCTTCTAGGCGTCTTACTCGTGATCAACCCATAATACGCCAAAGCCAAGTGCAAAGCGAAAAATGTACTAATTAATTAATTTCCTACGGTAAACTAATTAGAGAAAAGATATTTTTATCGAGTATGTAATTTCTATAGCAGTCGGTACGACATTTAGGTACAACGATCGAAACTAAGAGTTCCATTGCTTAGGTAGAAATAAATAAAATAACAAGCGTCCCAAGAAAGGGACAAGGTAAATAATGGCTTAAGTATTCAATCGGTATGATCTCACTGAATATAAGCACGTATGCAGAGAGAGACCATGTCGATTTAATAAATTACCATTTTTGTACAATAAAATTACCGTTTTCAATTACCATTACCAAGAGGAGGACAATGATAAATAATAAATTAAGTATTGAATCAGTATGATTTCACCGAACATAAGCACGTATGCAGTGTAATACCATGTCGATTTAATAAATTACCATTTTTTGTGCACCACTTCTTTGTAAACCCGCGAAATTTTATGCAATTGACATAGCTAGCTCAAACAACACACGCGCTTCGGTACATGCGAGGGATTCTGCAATTCATATACGCGCCCGCAACTAATTACGAGGATCTGGAGATTCCTGCCACGGGAACCGGGTGCGCCTCTCGATGTTGAAAAGTGAAACAAATGTAACACACCGAGTAAAACTAATTGGGTACGCCAGTACACTTATTTGAACATTGGTCAACAAAACGTAGTGAACAGATCGGATGATAAACGTTTTTCATAGGAATTGTATCAAAGCGCAAAATTGCGTGTATCACGGAAACGATAAATGTATCGTACTTTTTTTTAATGATTATTATCTTGCAAAAATACAACGTAATCTCTTTAATAAAATTATGTATATGTCGTCGACACTAGACTTGAAATACTGGAGAGACTCGTTAGGAAGTTTTTACCAACAGGACAAAATGTCATGCAGATTTAGGACGTACATAATCAACCCTTGTCAATCATCCACAGAACTTGGCAACGCAACGCACTGCGTACATTTTCTTCGAAACGCTTCATTACATCAAACGCGAAAAGTAATGTGAAAAGTAACAAACTTCAAATACTCTCGAATTATAATTCTCTGTGGGCTGGGACTGCATAACTTCTTGATTATGAGCGTGATATTTCCATCCGAAATAAATTGTACACCAAAATTTATACGTCTCCACTGTTTACTAACTACACGTTCCAAATGCATTTACGAAACTGAAATCCTCAAGATTGAAACATTGAAGTTATACTTCTGATGATCATGCAAATCTTGCATTTCCTTGTAGTTTACATTAAACCTTAAATTAGTATTTTTCGTCCAGAAATAAAGTGAACAATGCCCAATAGCAACAAAAACTGATAAAAAGTAAAGCATGAAAGATATTTAAGCCGTGTTTATAACTATAGAGTATTACAGATAATTATAGTAATGTTTATGCCATATGTTATAACAATTCAACTATTATTTTTTCAAGTAGTTACATTAACAATATTAATACAAAAAAACAAGCTCATTGTACTTCTTATCAGAAAATACTTTTCTAATTATGAAATAACATGAATCGATAAATGTTATTTTTTTTATTGATTATCATGAAACTTCTTTCCTTAAACATTTGTCCAGAAGATTCGGATCTTTTTTACAAAGAATAATACCCAGATCTTCTCTATGTGTAATATCCGCAAATGATTTAAACGCACACCGCGCTTGAATGCCAACATGCCGGTTAATTTTAAAACATGTCCTGCAATGCAGACAACGAGTCCTCGAATTTACTCACAGAGAATCGCTCTGCTCTAACAAGTCGAAAGCATATGCGTAATGGATTTAGATTGACAAATTCTGAGCAGTTACGACATACGGTCGGCTGTTCGGAAAATGCCCAATGCTCATAGTATGCTCAAGGAAAAAACACCAATAGTTGACACTTTTAAAAAAAAAAATAAATAAATAAGGAAACCACAAGCTGGAATACGTTAAACCTTATTAGTCTGTACAGTGCGACTCTTCTGCTGCTTAATTGCGAAATACTGCGCATAGTCCGCCATTGAGAAATGTCTTAGCGACCAGTTAATCAAACCCGTGCGCGACACTTACGATTTTTGCATATTTTCTTATATAAATCGGTAAGGACTTGGTTAAAATGTAAGTATTACACGTTTGTATTATTAACATTACCAAGACTAGATCATTAATTGCCTTTCCTCCCTATGTCAATTGCTGAAACCAAAGGCTGTCAACGACTAAATTTGTTGTTTTCGCTGGGTGCCAACTATTGAATCAAATTTTACTTTTCAAAAAAAAAAAAAGAAAGAATTTTACGGTCGCTATCAGAAATGAATACTTGTAACATTATAAAATAATAGTTTATGCAGCGACTACTATTCATAAATTTTTTCACAAAATGAGCTTAGCCTGAGCTATGTAAACAGAAAGGCAAAAAATTCATCATAAACTACTGGTACGTTTACCCTACTGCCCCTTAGTAAAATCGTGTACATATTAAAACACGTACGGCTCGAGATTTATCAGGATAAAACATAAAAAAGAAAATACAGCGCATTGCGTACGCCAAAGCGATCTATTACAAGCATGCTGGAAACCTTTCGAATACGATTTGAACGCCGTTTTCAGTAATATATAAATGTTACGGAGATAGATGACCAACAAAAGTTGCGATAAAATGTTCAAAGTCTTTACACGCGTTATTTCGTGTAGTTTGGCAAGATGGAAATACAGGAAAAACCCCCTTCAATCCAAACTTCTCCTGCGGTTAATGCTCTAATCATAGCTTAACTTCGATTTTTGGGTTATCTCGTTTAAACAGATGTATTGAACAGCAGCTTACTTGACAATTATAAGATAATTCTGTCAATAATAATTGGCATACTATTGCTAATATAAAAATGTCGGAGACCCATAAATATTCCTGATACGTTACCTTATAACGTACAGTCAAATAGAAGTGAACCCACTAGGATCCAAATTTTAACTAGGTTTCCATACTCTGAATCTTGATCCGTTACATAATCTTATAATGTGTAGGAAAATATAAAACCAGACAGAATTAATCTAAGTTTGCCTCGTAATAACAAAATAGGCATTTGGTTCACAGTAATCTGTAAATCTTAGGTGAAAAAATAGTTGATTTAAAATAAAATGCGTGAACGAAACGTTACTTGCAAAGGGTCTTACCACGAGTTTAAAGGGAATATATAATGCTTGAACACATTATAGTGATTGGTGATTGATAAAATTTAATGAGTATTTCTAAAACGCCGAAACCGCCTAAAATTGACGGTAATTTTCGAACGATGGGCAACGATCAGAAAGTATGCGTATTAAAGGCATAGTTTTGTGCAGCTTCGGAGGAAAAACACCGTATCCTTTCATCGGGATTTGAGCATCGTGAAATCACAATCGTTGCTTGGTATTGTTTTTAGATTAAATCCCTAACGTTGATAAAGAAAAGGCAAATAACTACAGGGAACTGCAAGCCTTCGTAGTTATAATTTCGAGGAAACCGTGGCAAAGAATAAAAGGCAGATTCGAAAAAATGGTGTCCGCGATACGCGAAAACTGAAACGTTTAGGGTACGTTTGTCCGTTTGTTTATGATTTCGACGCCACGTCGACACTCGACGTATAAACCGTGTCTCGATCGAGAACACGTGTACTTTACCGACGTTTCGAGCAGCCGAGTTCCATCGTCCAAGTCGTTGTAGACTTTATGAAGATGGAGCGGAGAAATTCTCAACAGCATCTGGGTTCAAAGACCTGCTTCCTGAATTGCTTGCACGAACCGTTGTATATTCTACTTGAAACTCCTGTTCCTTTTCTCCGCGAATAGACGAAGAAGGAAAGTATTATCAATGAAAATCTGCAGGATTATGAGACGACGAGAAATGCCCTTTATAGTACGAATTTTATTAACCCAATATCACTTCACGAAATATGATTCTGTAGGATTTGGGGTGCGTATACGAACGTCGCATAACACGAGAGCATACGAACAAAAAGTACGAAAGCACCATAAACTCTCAGAAGGGCACCATACGATTAAGAGCGGAACGAGCAGCTAGGCTGCAAAGTGTTAAGGGTTAATCCTACAAAGTGTTGGTCATCAATCTAAATATTCCACTGAGTTATAACCGCAGATTATAATTACATTATTCTAGGATCCCAAAAATGTAAGGGAGACACGTATAGTCGCGATAGACCGGCGCATGGTACTTACCACATATCTTTTCGAAGGGATATATACCGATGGAGCGATTATACTGCGTATCACGTGAGCCGGGCGTATCCGCTCGTCATATCCGTGTTCACGCACTCGCGGCCACAATCGCTCACTGCCACCTCGTTCTCCGTACGACTCCCTTCCCTGCTCCCACTCCTTCTGCTCTTCCGCCACTTCCTCCTCCGCCACCTCTTCCTCTTCCTCCACCTCCCTTTCCACCTTCTCCTTCCTCCCTTCGGCCGCCCCTTCCCGTTGCACGGACAACGCACCTTCAGCAGCCTCTTCGCCACGCACCACCTTCCTTCCTTCCTTCCCTACGACCTACTCCACCTTCGGCCAAGCTTCCCCCCGTTTCTACTCGTATCTAAACTCCCTACCGCACCGCCAACACCACCGTCACCAGCACCATCACCGACGGCACTACGACCTCGCAAGATGCAGCACCACGGCCACCGATCCACCACTTCTATTGCCTCCCGTCTCGCGTAAACTTATAAATAGATAGCTGGGTGCGTTCGATTATATTTACCTACGTTCCTACGCGTATGGGATCGTGGCGCCGCGCGCGCGCGCCCGCGATTCCACACGGCTAAGGTTAACTCACACGTACGAGAATAACGCGTTACTCTTATCGCACCCTTCGAGGCGTACCGATCAGCCGAGAGACGATCCACCGCCGCGCGACGCACGCTCCTCGATCTTGATTGGCCCGCGGCTACTCGCGCACCGTAGCCGATTGGTCAACAACGGTCTCGCTTCCGTAACGCACGAGGGCGGGTTACGGTGTGAGACCCTCTCGACCGTGGAATCAATCGACTGCTCTCCCTCGCTTTCCGCGATACCCCTGCGTCGTCGGTTCGGACTCCTTCTTCCCGACCTCTCCTCCCTGGATCGCGAAAGGGAGAGACTTCTTCCAACCACCACGAGCCACTCGCTGCTACGGCCCCCCTTTTTCACCGATTTCGGTTACCGTATTTCCCAGTTATCCTCGGCTATGTGCGTACACGTATGCGCGGTGAGAAGGAGGTTCGGTACTTTTCTACGCGAGATTATTCGATCCTCGGGGCAAATAAGCGATCCTGGACGGCACACAACCCTTCGAGGCTTCCCTTTTCTCGCTTCGCGTTGAACCTTCGCCGGTGGTTCTCGTCTCCTCGTGAAAGATGAGACCGACGAGAGCGATGAGGACGAAAATGACGACGACGGTACACGACACGTTCTGCTCGACGAAATGCCGCCGGCTCGACGCCAGCGACGCCTAGCGCCGCGACGCCCCACCCCCGTGCACGGCTCCGTCTGCTTCCAGCGCGCTTGTGTGCACCTCGCAGAAGCTGTGGGAGTGGGAGAAAGAGAAGAGAAATAGGGAGAATGTGAATGCGATATTACCGCTACATGGTTATTACTACTCTGCGATGTTACTGTCGCCTACCATTGCCGATGTTATTTTGACTTGCCGTACGTCGCTGCTGATTTTGCCCTCTTGCAGGGACTGAACTTTTGTCGGTATTATCGCTTTTATTAACGCTGAACCTATCAAGCGGTCAAAATGACCGGTCAGTCGTTTCTTCGAAAAACTGCGGTGCTTCGTAAGAGTCCGTTTTTGGAGATTTTTCATGATTTTACCGAAGAGGGTGAATCGTTCTATCGATCTATCGATGTCTCTTCTTAATACCCTATTTCTTTAAGAATATACGTGGTGTATATAAATATGTCCAGAAAGTGTCTGGTAGGTTTGGTGTTAATCTTCTCATTGCGGATTTTGTAGTATTGACAGCAGTGTTACTCTCGCCTATATTCTCGCCGTTATTGTATTTCTCTATTGCCTTTTATAATTGTTATTATTGTACTCAGCACTGTTATTGTAGTAGAAGATAGTATGACCATTATGTATCATCCTTGCTGTTATGATAGTTTATGCTACTGTCTTTATCGTGCATTTTAACAAAGGGCAGATTCTGGAAACTAACAAGTATAGGTATCATAAAATATATGGATTAACACGACGTTTTAAATAAAAAAAAGATGGCACAAAATGAAGTCGGAAAATAATTGGCGCCAGGTGCGATCGTGTAGAGAATGAGAATAAATATTAAATAGACCAAGAACAGATGAGAAAAAAGTGAGAGATTGGTTAAGAAAATTGAAGAAAAAAGAGAGAATGTATAAGACAGAATTGAAACGTACAAAATCCAGATGTTCTACACGGATTACAATTTAGGTAGAAAGTGCATAAGAAAAAGTTATAAATGGGATGGTTGTAAAGTCGTAACACCTATAAGTGAGAAATGAATAAAATACTACTTATACTACTGTTTTTGTCATTGAACTATCATTACTGTTATTATTATCCATATCGCTTCTGCTGTATAATTCAAGGCATTATTACATAATCCAAAATTCTCGTTATTGTAATTTATATTATTGTCCTTATCAATATTAGCATTGTTCTTACTATTCTCATCGCTTCCGCTATAGTCGCGCTGGTGTTATTACCGCGTTCGACGTTCTCGCTCTTATTACAGTCTGTACTACTGTCACCGCTAGAATTACCGCTGACGGCATAACACCATTGGCCGTGCTAGTTTGTTCCTTTCTACTAGCAGTCCTATCGATCTCATCGCTTCCTCTGTACTACCCACGGTTTTACTATCGCGCCTGACATTCTCCCTCATAGTTTGTAGGGGAGGGTTGTCTAATGCGTACTGGTTACCTAAATCGTACCGCCTCATTTTTTTGGTAATCGATTACTATCTGCGACTTCTAGTAGTAAATATATCAAGGGTGTATGGAGTCGGTAATATAAAACACAACTTGCGTTATCTCGATTGGTTTAGCGTTAACTTATAGAAGTCGTAAGATTTCAAGTAAGTTTGATGTCAATTTTGATAAATTATTTTGAGACAAATTTCAATTAAATACCATAATTGATTAATATATTTCATGTTTTCTTTGCAATATATATGATATACCATCTTTATAGTGAGTTTAGAATATAATGTATATAATTATGGGTTAGATTAATATTTCTATTGATTCGCTTAATTTTCTAAATCGTATCAGTACAATTTCAGAAGTCACGCTAAAATTTTAACTAAGGCTTAGTTCCCTAACATTTGTACTTACTATATATTTTTTTATTCTTCAAGCATGGGCAATAGAAAATGTGATCTTTGGATTCAGGAGCGTTGAAAAAAAACAGAATATGCTGTTCAAAATGTTTGTAATATTTTTTACTTTTAATGTTTTCTAAGAGTTTATTATTTCAATTTGTTATATTTTATATTTTTTATAAAAATTCTTATATTTATTTGTTTCGCTACTGTTGTGTTTCAATATAATAAAAAAAAATCATATACTTTGAAAATAAAATATGTTAGCAAATAAGGAAGGTATGATTTTGGAAAAGTAGCAGTACGCTTTAGAATATAAATCCTAAATATAGATATAGGAGATATAGAAGTCCTAAATCGTACTTTTACAACGTTTTCTGAAATAACTCACATCATCTTTTTTATTGCATTTTATACGTAAAATGTTTATTAAGCGGGTTTCTGTAAAGATAAAAGAATAATCGCAAACAATGATTTCAATAAAAATGTGCGTTGTTTAATAAATATATTAAAAATCTCTTAAGTAGTACGATTTTGGCAACTCTCCCCGACTACTCTCTCAATCGGTATTATTATTGTTATCACTATTCCTGTTATTTTCGTTATACTGTCGATGCTGTTATTATCATGGCATTCTCGCTGTTATTATAATCTATATTGTCTTCCCTATTTCTACTAGTAATATTATCGAACTTCCTATCGCCGTTATTGTTGATAATGTTTCCAATGTCGATGAAATATCGATGCAATGTCACTGCTATTCAAGTATACTGTCTACAATCGTAAACATTAGAAACACTTTCACTGCTCTACGAAGCAACATTGTCACAATTCCTATTAATATCGCAACGTATTGATGACTTGTCGATGTCTGTGTTTAAACGATAAAACCGCGAATTTGAAAATAACGCAACGCATTTTGTATCAGAATATCGTCGACATGAGATTCATTATCAGTAATGAATAATCGAATGTTGCTAGCAAACAATTAGTTTAATTTATAAAATGCTAGGAAAAACTACTTCTTAAAGAATTAAATAATTTTTTTTAATGCAAATGGTAAAATTAGATGGTTCACCTTATTGCTGCAAAATATTTGGATCTCTAACAACATTTAGTTGATTACGTTTATTCCTTTGTTTTCTTCATTACATCTATTTACTTATTTTATTTGACTACTTCTTCAAATTGCGCATAGAAATAAATGCGGAGTTTTCACTGCTCATTCTATTAATTAATTTAAGTAAAGCCACACTATCCTCGAGGGAAATCATAAAATGACTAATTAAAGAATGTGCGTCGACATTTCTATTTTTCCAATGCAGGTCACAAAAGGTACGGTGATAATAGAAAAAACAGCGTAACGCCGTTTCCTGCGCCTCTTATTGAATACTTAATTGTATTTTCTTACACTTTACTTTGACCTTTGTGCTGTTATTCGTTAATTTAATGATAAAAGTAAATACCCCAGTCAATAATCAACTCTAATCATCACTCACTACCGATCGCGATGTTAATACAAATTAATCCTGTGATGCATCTTTCACGAACACTTCTTATCCCTAAAGCTTAACACATGTACACTGTAAAAAATAAGAAGCCGTCCGATTAGAATCACACGTTTACACGTATACTCTGTGTGATTGTGACTTGAAATTAGCACTAATAACTAATGCGATTATAAATACGTGTCACGCGTTTATTATACTCGACAAAAAACTACGGTTTTGCAGCTTATATGAATAAAAAATAATTGACTGCGGCTTGACGTTGTTCGGGATTTTGAAGGGATAAACGTCTGACATACTTTTGTTAAAATCCTCACTTGATCAAATTTCATGTTATATATTTATTTCTCGCTTTTTTATAACTAACATTCCTAACTACAATATATTTTAAAACCACATATATACTTTTTGTTTCTTTAAAACTTCATAATTTTTTTTATGCTTAAAAGAATATATATGAAAAATCAATTTTATTTATATTCGCAATTAACACGATTAAACATTACTACGTTAGCATGCAAAAAAATTACTGGGGTCCGAGAAGGAATGAGCTTTCGTGGTAGTAGCGGATATTTGGGGGGGGGGGGGGCAAAATGTGTTTTCCAGGGTATTGAAAATTTTTCATGCCGAGTTCGATATAAATACATCAATATTTTTTTTTAAGTTACACTTCGCGTGTACCAAACAGAAATTGCGAACAGGCCTGCAATCTTTGGACGTAAAGCGATTTGTGCAAAATCCATTAGAAATCGAAAGACCACAAACGAGTGCTTCATATACTTGTCAAAAAATTTGGTTGACCGCTGAATTAGTGGCGCCATCCAACCAACAGATCCGCAGTTACCCCGCAATCGCAAAGACGATAAAGTAACACCCGCAAGGGCAAAAGATGTTTTGAAATAAATCCCTAAAATATAATTCTTCAGACTTTTCTCGATTTTCAAACAATCCCCAACGCGAAGCATTTGTTCCCCGCAATGTTCGTTTCTCCCCGCCCAAGCGCTAAGGTATATCTTCTATAATTACCAGCGCGCCCGTTTGCGCGTAGAGCCTTATTCTATTCTTAAACTTTTCGAGGAAAGAAAAGATAAGCCGGGGTTGCCGAGGGCCTGCGTTTTATTTATATAATCTACTCTGTCTGACTATATTTATATGTATACTAAGGAGCCGACAGAATCGGCGAGGGCGCAAATAAATGGGACCTCGGGTGACGACGATGTTCGCTCCTTGGAAAAGGAAAAGTTGCGTAAAATCTATGACAGGTCATTTGCGAGGCCTTATTATTAGACCTCGTTCCTGTTTTCTCATCGGGCGCAATACGGATTAACCGAATGCGCCCATACGCTTATAAATTCGAGTTCTTTCATTATACATCGTACTCTGCTCGCACACGCGTACATCGCACATGTTAGATACGGTACGATGATATTATCACGGTCACGACCGGGTATTTACTCCCCATCCTTTCACGTAGGACCAGGCACGTAAGAGAAAAACGGAAATCTCGATGATCGCTCGTGAACGTTCGGGTGGCTAAACACGGAGATTTTCATGATCAGTCATCAACGTGTTAAAATACAATACATGCACGTGAGACAACGGCGCATGGGGCGATCCTGCGTGCGTGCTCCTAGCTTTGCTGAGCTTGGGGGAATGTACGCCGACATAACCTAAATGTTGAGGAGCGCGAACAAAGAAAATTCATGATTCAGCATCGGGGGGAAAGGGGTAAGATGTATCGGCGGCAAAGTGCTTTCAAATGTTAGGATGCAAACCGCAAACTTATTTTCGAGTTTAGGCACAATTTTAAACGTACGCTTCCGGACACATGTACAGGCATCCACACATACCTGCACAATAAGGGCACCGGTCATAGAGTCATAAAGGTATTCGTGCATTACGCGTATCTGGCGGGTTTCAAGGTCTTCAAAAAAACACGTACCTCGCGGCAAAAAGTGAGGCGCAAAAACTTTATATAACGTTTAGAGGGAAATTAGTGCTATTACCGTATTATTTTTTGATGAGCACGAAAAATTGGCCATAAATTAAGAGTGAAACGACCAGCGGAAACAATCTGGAATTTCCGGCGTAGCCCGTTGGATCTGGCGCTGCCATTGGCACGCCGGCCGACGTTTTATTAGAAACGGCGAATGGCGTTGTTCTTCAAGGCGTAGAAGGAATCGGAAACTGATGCTACCTCTCTTTCTTTCGGTCGTAAGCCGGCACCGGTTTACCACAAGAACTGACTGTTACGCGTGCCAATTGCTCCGAAATTATTCTGGTGCGCAGTACGGCGCTAGTCCTGCTAATCATCAACTTACGACCAGTCTTGTGCGTTTCGTGACGCGTTATTTCGTTTGAGGACACGTGAAGACGATGGCGGCGGTCGACTGTTACCAGAATCAAGCCCAGGGCGAAAGCACCGGGCAGCAAACACAAGGCCAACAACAGCAACAAGCCACGGCCGGTATTCCCGGTAAGGACGACGACCGCAAGCTCTTCGTCGGTGGCCTTTCGCGGAATACCACCGATAAGGAATTGCGAGATCATTTCGGGAAATTCGGCGAAATTGAGAGCATTTCCGTAAAGATCGACCCGCATACCGGTATCTCCCGGGGTTTCGCCTTCATGGTCTTCACCAATCCGAAAACCATCGACAAGCTCCTCGCTTCGGGTGATCATTATATCAACAAACGCAAGGTCAGTACCCAGATATACAAAAGGATGGTGTATTGCAATATCGCATGGCACAATGCAAGAGTAGAAAATATATTCGCACCTGCAAACACTATTATCGTTACTTCAAAAATTCATAAAATGGCATCGGAAGCCAGACTACTTTGTTGTAATCGCGAACTGATATATATTCTTGACTGTATTCATAGAGGGTGGACGTAATTTTAGATGGACTATAATATATCTCTATCGCAAAATACAGCTACATTGTTAACATTCTATATCCCAGCTATGCTTCATAACGATTGAGTACTCATTTAACTTCCTTGTTCAAATCCAAGTTATTCGCGATAATAAACTCAAAAATGTATATTTTATGATACAAGGCACGTCGGCAAACATATTTGCCATATCTTGGGCAGGATACGACTTTGTACTTTTATAGGTGGATCCAAAGCGAGTCAGTAAGAAGTCACAGCATGGTAAAATATTCGTGGGTGGCCTCACACCTGAAATTACGGATGAAGATATCAAGTCATATTTTGGACAATATGGCACGATCGTTGAGCTTCAAGCACCGTTTGATAAGGTAAAAAATCAACGGAAAGGCTTCTGTTTTATAACGTTTGATTCTAAAGAAGTCGTGTATAACTTACTTAAAACTCCAAAACAAACAATAAATGGGAAAGAAGTGGACGTAAAAAAAGTAAAAGTCAATCCTGACCAAAGAGGACAGTTGTATTGGGGACCAGGGCATCGTGTAGGCTATGGCCTTGGTTATGGTTACATTCCTGAATATTACAATGGGTATCAAGGAGGATACGATGATATGTATGCAAATTACGATTATGGCGGATACGATGCATACGATAATATGGGATATTCGGGGCAGGGTAAAACTCGGGGAAATGGTCAAGGGCCACGTCCATTTCAGAGACATCAACCATATTAAGTAAAAAATATGAAAATTCTATGTACACTCAAAGTCTGGTGATAAAGCAAAAGTATAGTAAGGAGTAGACCACCTTATCTAGATACAGTGCAGTCCGAGACTGAATCGAAGAAATTCGGGACAGAAGAGCTTATTGAGGTATTGCATGCTACGTATGCAAGCCACAGTTTCCCTAATCTTCGTACATCGAGCCTGTATAATACTAGATAGCTTTGTGTACATTTGTTAAAAAAAAAAAGAAATTAATTTTCTTCCACCGACAAAATGTCAGTGCAGTGTGATACATCGAGAAAAAAATTTCATGTCTTTTTCCATGTAATGCACATTCTGCCCCCTTTTTCATGAAACGGCAGCAGATAAATAACTCTTGCACTTTTCAGAGAAGTAGGAGAGCTACTTACATGATACATCAAACTAAAATTTTTACCGAAGTTTAATTTCATTATAACTAAATTTGATATAAAGGATTTTGCTTTATATTATATAAGTAGAGAAAAGCACATTCGAAATGAAACTGAATGATTATAATCACAAGAATATACAAAAATATTTTACAGTCTGAAGCATGGCAAGAAATAATTTAATTATAATTTACGCCTGTCTTCTTGTTATGCATAATTCGTAATACTAACATGTATATCTAATAATTTAATACTCTAATTATTCTTTAGAATCCTAAGTTGCATTACTAAAGTATTCTTTACAATATGCTTGGTGTTACTATTATTATACATGTAAAAGAAAAGCGATGTATGGTTTAAGCTAAGATTTCACATTGGTATTGAAGTTGTAATATCACGATCCATCATCATCGGTTATTACTATACAATAGATTGTCAACAGATTGCGATCCAAGGACCAATGGTTCATACTCCTAATTACGCATACTTCCTCAAATAATTATAATCTGAATGTATTCTCTATTCTCATCTAATTGTTTATAACCTAAAGTTAAGCCTTGTAACTTATATGAATCTTAAGGTACCATGAAACATACATGTGTGTGTGTATGTGCGCGCGTGTGTGTCGTATGTATCTACATATGTATGTGTGTATGTGCACATGTACATACTTACGTACATGTATGGGCATAGAAATACATTAAATCAGAAACTAAGTGGAAAGTAAAAATACATGAAAAATAATATAATTAAAATATGAACGTCTTGGGTAGGCACATAAAGAGTACACAAATGACATCAACATATTTGTAATATTTTAACTTTACTTTATTTTTCCTGAAATCATACATTCAATTGAGCCTTGTTACACTTCTGAAGTGTAAGCAAATTACATACACACATTGATGACTAAAGTTTATTCTGACTCGGTAACCATAATTTCCTTATCCAAGGGGATTTCATTACTTCTGCATCACTTGTGTGCTCTATACTGTGTTAAAATGTATGTTATATGGCGAAAATGAAATGCATCGTTTCATGCGAGATAAAAGCAGAATATCATGAGAGTTCTTGAAACAATTAAAGCGACCGAATGTTTAAGGCAGTAAAATAATAGATGGTACAATAATCTAGGCTACTTTGACATTTCTTTCGCATTTGTATCGAGTAGCAGTTCCTGTTCAAGACACAAAGACTGCTCTTTATATCGCGAGAAGACTGTTAATATGTAGCGTATCATTTGAAATGATACAAAGTCTAGTAGAGAATATAACCACCGATAGATGGTTTCTTCGACTACAAAATTTCTGAAACCAATAATATAACTATAAAAGTTGTAGATACGACACTGTGGAACTACATTTAGATACATCGAAATTATAATATCATACACAAGGCTGACAAAGCTTTAAACATTCAGAAATTTTCTTCAGATATTGCAAAAGTATCGACGGTTTGGCTTAAACATATTATAAAGAAAGGATATTCAATAACTCTAATGAAAAAATTTTTCACTTTGAAGGAACGTTAAGCCAAGCTATTTATGCTTTTGAAATTAAATCTGTATACTGTGTATACCATATTTGCTGCGCGTGAAAAGTATATATATATAAAAAAAGGAGAGAACGGAGTGTGAAATTAAAGGAAATAACACAAATATTTTGTTACTATTGATTACTATTCGCCTGTTTCACCCATGACACAGTGTATATTTTAATTATAGCAAAAAATAAAATACCCATTACTTGAACCAATATCTTGTGAGATTTTTATAAGTCGTCTAATTAAGCATGACAATTCATTCGTTGCATACCTCGTGTATTATATCAACTCGTAACAACCCATAAAAGGATACCTACACCTAAACCAACAGGTATTGAAAATAAATTTTAAATAAAGTTACGTCCAAAAGTAACAGCAATGAATAAAAACGTTTGTGTGAAAAAAGAAATTGTTCTTTTATTACTCCAATGCAGTATTCCCCTTTCAGCAACCGTAATCATATTACAAAATTTGGATACCTAGTATAAGAAACATTATGCAAAATAAACCAGGCAACGCGAATGATACTAGGTACAATGTGGCCAATGGGGAGAGTAAATTTGGCGATAAATCACGCGGAAGGATTCATCGCGGATGTTCATTCCCATTTCGCGCGACGCGGTAAGCGTATATCCCGCCACCTGTCGCTGACGGCAGCGGCTGGGTTCGGAAAATTACGAACGCACCCTAAGGATCGTAATGGTAGTCGCACGGAGAAAAGCGTACGGACAGTTGCAGTCTCATCGTACCGCTTTACGTCGCTCAGCACGAAAGTGAAGTGTCGGGAGTTCGGGAAAGGGCGAGCCGTTACTATGCCTCAGTTAAAACTGAAGCGGGCACCATCGCGAGTATCGCTATTTCGTCGACCGCAAGAATTCGTAATGTAGCCTCCCATGGGCCTTGCCTTGCCACGCTTGTTTATTCATCATCGATGCACCGGAGAGTATCGAGAGCGTTTTATGCAACAGTACCGAAACCGGATCGCATGAAGTCATCATCATTGTCGTCACAACAACAATCGCCATCGCCGTATTCCGCCTCCTCGTTGCCCTTTAAAAGTTTCATCCCCGTTATCCTCGCTGTCATCGCGCTCCTCAAGTGCCTTTTCCCAATTTTTGGTTTTACGGTCACGATTCCGCGACCGGTATACTCACCCCCGGTCGGCCACCTGCACGACCTTTCTCGAATTACACTGTGGTAAGTTCAAACAGAGCATTTCAGTGGTGCAAAATCTGAGTACAGCGAACGGTGCGTGGAATTTTCCGCGAACCGTTGTGTACATAGGTACGGTCGCGCATTGTTTGTTGATCCTTAGAAGATCGCGCGACCGACTTCACGGCGCTCCTTCCGCAACGTCTCTCGTGCTCGTTTGCGCGAATAATCGTCCGTAATTGGATTTGGCTCGCCGTACGAGAAGCGCTTTCTGGCAAGCTTACGCTTACTGCACCTGTGTGCTGTTGCACGGCTAAGTGCATTAGAGTAACGTAAATATACGCGTGGCTAACCACAATAGTCTAGTCCCGTTGGGGCAATACTGTTGCTATGAATATCGCCAAAAAATTTCACCTATGCAAATGGTAACACTCGCAGGTGTAAATAATAAGGCAAGACTTTTTGTCCCGTTGAGAAAAATGGATAACACAGTGATGGAAAAATTCTACGTCGATAAACATTCTTCAATGTGGATTCATTATTTAATGAAATTGTAGATGAATAAAGGATTAAGAATGACGGATAACGAAAAGACATTTAAGCATTAAATTGATTTTTATGAACATGATGCAGTGCCTGCGTAAAGCAATTTTTAGAAACGTATGAGAGTGGGACACGGTTGTTTTGTATCACGTTACGATACTTTACAGATATGAATTGGATAATATCCCCAAAAATGTGTCAGAGACCTTAATCGTCGACGGCGCAAAAGACTTGTTGGCATTGGGAGCTCCAAGGCACTCTTCTTTGGTACATAGCAGGGAAAGAAAATGTCCCAGCTAAACATAAGTACGGGCAAGAGGGGGAGGGGTGTAGCAAGTACATCTACATCATCTGTATCAGCCTTGAGTAGTTCGACCGATTTAGCGAGTCTTTTTGAATGTCCAGTTTGTTTTGACTATGTTCTACCACCTATTTTACAATGTCAAAGCGGACACCTAGTTTGCAGCAATTGCCGACCAAAACTTAATTGTTGCCCCACTTGCAGAGGTCCATTAGGTATGGAATCATTGATTCGTATGAAACACGGTTAACTAAATACTCTATTATATTCTGTTACATTTTATCATGTTTAAAAAACAGGCAATATCCGTAATTTGGCCATGGAAAAGGTGGCAGGCAACGTAATGTTTCCTTGCAAATATTCTACCAGTGGTTGCACAGTTTCCTTAGTCCACACAGAGAAAGCAGATCATGAGGATGCGTGCGAGTTCCGTCCATACAGTTGTCCTTGTCCAGGTGCATCGTGCAAGTGGCAAGGGTCTCTCGAACAAGTTATGCCCCACCTTGTCATGAGTCACAAAAGTATAACGACTTTACAAGGTATGTAAGATGGAAAAAACACATCTGACATTTGGCAGAAATAAATACATGATTTTGCATTGCGTCATTGCAGGAGAGGACATTGTTTTTTTGGCAACCGACATTAACCTTCCTGGGGCTGTAGACTGGGTAATGATGCAGTCATGCTTTGGCCATCACTTCATGTTAGTTCTTGAGAAACAAGAGAAATACGATGGACATCAGCAATTTTTTGCGATCGTTCAGCTTATTGGCTCGAGAAAACAAGCAGAGAATTTTGCTTACAGGTAATCATTCTGCTGATGTCGATTAGCATATCAGTAATGTTATTAACCTTTATAACGCTTAACAGACTAGAATTGAATGGAGTTAGAAGACGTCTTACGTGGGAGGCTATGCCACGTTCAATTCATGAAGGTGTATCATCTGCAATTTTAAATTCAGACTGCTTGGTATTTGATACCTCTATTGCGCAGCTATTTGCAGATAATGGAAATTTAGGAATCAATGTTACAATTTCTATGGCATGAGGAAAGCCGGAAAAAACAACCTGAAATCTTTTCACCATATCGAGCAGTCTTTATATTACGACCTTGACCTCACATTGAAGATTGCTCACTATGTATGCATAATATTTTCTTTTACGTTACCACAGATAAATATTAGCAATATGGATGTTAGGAAGTGTTCAGAATGTGTTGATGAAGCGCAGCAATCAAATGCTCAGTTACAGGACCTCTATTTAGAAGCTTTAAAGTGTACTTGTATGTGATATTAACACTACAACGTGAATACAATAAACAACCTTTCAGTATACTTGCTCTATGATGTTAAAGCTTTGGTACTGAGAAAAACCAATTCCAAAAAGTACCTGACACCTATTGCGCACTGTTATCACATTCTTAGTCGTCTTTTATCAAACTATTTTACAATGATGCTTACATGCTTACAATGATATATACTTTTGTTCAGTATGTGTATGTGTACATGTATGTACACACATATATCTGTACTGAGCATATGAGTAACAGTACTGGTTGTTTTAATTTCCACATATTTTGTTACTTATACCGAATACAATACAGCCCTTTGTACGGCAATTTATGATCTATAAAGTGCCACCCGGGGCTTTTGAACAAAATGATGCATTGTACGAGAATATAAGATATATGAGCAAAAATCTATAAATTTCGCTACTCGCTTTTCTAAACAATATCACAAGCGAGCCCAAAAATTTATTTCAAAATGTGTAATAATTTCATTGATCATAACTATGTATATTTCTTAGCACTTATTTATTTCTATTTGTATTAAAGAAATTTAGAATGGTCTGCATAAATTATTTTCTGAAATTAATTGTTGATAAATATATTCATGATTTACATTTTTATATAATATTCTTCTATATGAATTTTATTCTTAATACATGGATAATGTACATTATTTCTTTATCCAATACAAATTACAAGTTACAACATTTTACAAGCAACAATCTGTTGCAGGTCTTTGAATATAGTCAATAAATAACGTAAGAATGAAAGAAGTTTGCATACTGCATTTCATAAACTGAAAAATGAACGTATTTAATCACATGACTAAATTAATGTATCGATATGGTTGTAAAACAGCAGACATTCTCATATGTACTGGCTAACATTCATCTGTAAAAACTCTGTTCTAAGAGTAACACTTTGAACTAGGCAAGAGTACATATCAAATAAAAAAAAAAAAGGAATATACGTACTTGTGCTAACATGCTAGTAAAATTTATCTTGCAGCATTTTAAAATACTTGAAAAGTATGAAAAAGAATGTCTTACATTCGTATTTAAACAGAGGAATAAAACGACATTGCCTTACCTAAAACATCAATTGTACTACTACATATTGCTAGCTGTAGCAGTCTTACATTTATAGCAATATTAGTGGTATTATTTGGGCTATGCATTGTAATGCAATAAACGAGTAAATACTGATACCAGGAATTTTAACGATATGTATACAAAATCGTAAAAGCATTTGATATACATAAAGCAAATTAATGTACTCAGCGGAAAATAATACGTAGCACCAGTCTTTTCTATAAAATGGCAAGAAATTGCAAAAAGGAAAATTATACTTTAAAATTTTTATTCATCAGACTATATGAGTCCCATCATGATGTACAAAAAACTACTAGATATATTGTTTAAATGTTTTAATTTATTTTTTTTAGTATTTTGCGTTCTGTACATTAAGCTTAATAATCTGATGTCATCAAAATTTAGCAGACCAATGTATCACGTGGAAAACAAATTATGCTTGATTCATATCTATGAATGTTTCGTATTAAGAAAAAGAAAATGCAGATGACTGAATATAAAATTGTGGAACTGCACTGCATTATTTTCTATTGGAATATATCATTTTGTTGGTTTGATGCGTTTAATAATATAAACTGGGTACTTTATCTCTGTTTATGGAATTTTTTGTTTGTATTAATAAGGCATAAGATATGTCTGTAATACTTAAGACTTTGAGTGCCACTCAATTTTTACTAATGTCAATAATTGAAGAATACAATCTACTGTATTACATGTTCAGAGTAAGTTTATCAATGGACCATAAAACTGTCATAAGTTGGTAATAGCACAGACTTTAATCAGCAACGATCATTAATATGGTTGGCGCTCAAAGTGTTAAAATGTAGATGAGAGAACTGTTGGTGTAAATAGGAGAGACTTACTATGTGATATGATTAAAATTATTATAGTATAAATTAACATCGAGGCATATTCACTGTGTGTGGAAATGTGGGAACCAAGTGGGCTATATGCACATCATATATATGCACATAAAGCTTACGACTATACTTATATTTACACAACCATATTAAATAA
This sequence comes from Ampulex compressa, assembly GCA_038496175.1. NCBI lineage: Eukaryota > Metazoa > Arthropoda > Insecta > Hymenoptera > Ampulicidae > Ampulex > Ampulex compressa. The sequence goes on from JBCFXI010000497.1 coordinate 32,782, forward strand.
ATATTTAATTTTAACAGTTGTAACTTAATGCTTAAGCAGTTTTGGCGGTTGCTTAGGAAATTTGAATCTAACTTTGCTGTTAATTGTTATTCTAGCAGACTGTTTATAACACAATTTTCCCACATTAAACTTATTGCATTCTAATGAAAATTACTATATCCATACACTTAAAAATCACCAACGGATCTGTCCATTATCATACCCTTAAATAAAATGTTGAACAGCAAAAATAAAATAAGAAATATTATACAAAAATGCTATAAATGCGAAGAGTACGACTCAGTCTTATAATTAAACAGAACAGTTTTTCATGGATTTAAGTTGTAACGACAAATATAGTATTATTAAGAAGCATGTAAATAACTAAATAAGAAACAACTTTAGAGTTAATAACAAAAGGTAATGCTTAATCGTTTGTAATAGTAATTTATTCTTATTATTCTTTGATAATTGTGCACAGGAGTATTTAGAGATATCAGTAAAGTATCAAGTATAATTCAATCAGTTTCAAACATATCATGACTTATAATTTTGTTGTACACGATCCACCCTTTTTAAACAATATACCATAATTTTTTATCATATACACATAGACGCTATATAGTAGAACAATGACAAAAGAACATTAATATTTACTCTGCTTTCCAAAAGTATTATGTTAAAATGTTAAAAAACTATTTAGATATATGATCCGTGGAAATCTATAACGATTTTTTTTTAATTTAAAAGTTTTACCGATAAAGTTAAAAGTTCAACCGATAGACTTTATCGAAAAAAATATAATTATATAACAAGTAATTTATCTCATTATCAAATCGACATATTCTAATTCTGAAAATCGATAGAGTTAAAGAAACAATGACTTCACAAATTCATTTTCATACCGAATATAAGTACTTTTACAATTTCCTTAGCCGAGTAAAGTTATTTATTTATGGAGAAATACGCAGGTGCACAACGAATGAGCCCCCAGATTGTGGTATAATTTTTACTTCCGCATGTTATTTAAGAGATCTAGTAAAAAGATGAAAACTAAAGTGAAATTCAACAATAAATCTTAGCTGCATACTTAACTACGCATGAGTACGTATTATGCTCACGGCATTCGTTAAAACAGCAGTTGCATGTCGTGTCGTATACGTACACACTTATGCATATAGTAGAAAATGTGTATAGCATGCATATATACATATACATGACCATCTCTTACATGACAATTTGGAGCAATTCGGTTTTTAAAGGGAGAGAAATTAGTATTTAATATTTCGAAGTTTACCATGCAGTGATATGTATCGTAAACTAGGGAAACATTTTTTTCTTATTGCTTAATAAAATGAAATACCCGGCATATCATCACGTCTTTCTAGCAAATCTGCGCGCGAATTACGAATCGACGGGAATTCTACACCCCCTTGTATCCATCCGAAGCAAAGCATTTGAAAATTTTTGTTATTTATATACATAGTTTCTATGTAAACGTAAAAAAATCGAATAAAACTTGAAAATTGAACGACTTATACATCTTTGAAAATAAAAGTTCATATCTTACAACTTTTTTTTATTTTTTTTTGCGGTTTTTCAAAATAATTGAGTTCATATAGAGAGTAATAATATTATACCTCAAATGAAAAGTAATATTTAAAGTTTCGTGACAACAATTTTTAAATGAGAGTTGCCGCCATTTTCAGAAATGATTTGAAAAAATGCGTTTAAAACTTTAAAAAGTGAAAAGCAACTGATATTTATATCTTACCAGCTAATCAGCAATTCTAAGACGATATAAGTCTTTCAACTTTCTCGTAAAATTTATTTTGTTCGATTAGTTGCTCTCTGCGCGCTGTACGAACCTCCTTGCTGGATAGTGCCGTCCTTGTCATCGTTGATGTCGTCGGCGTATATCTCGCACTGACTCCCAATAATTATTTCTAGTTTTTGTGTATTTCGAAAATAAATAGAGATCTATCTTTCATTGAAGAACGTAGTAGCAATATACAAGGCTACTTCAACTACATTTTATCCAGAATTCAGGTATCTCGGATCTAAGCGCCAAACTGTGGAATTAAAAAGTTCATCTGCGTTCTACGTGTCGCCGCCAAAACATCTCTGGAGTAACTCATCCTTCGATTAATTTTCGTAAGTTGGAAGAACATGTTCCTGGACTATTGATTCGAGTAGAACATTGATTCGAGAGAAACATTGATTCGAGTAGAAGGTGTTGAAACAAATCCAAATTTGTCCCAATAGATTTTTATTCGTAAAGCACAAATGGTAATAAGTGGCACCAATATATTTCTTCATGCCCCCAACGTTATTCGCATTTTTTTCGCCAGTTTTCCTTGTTCATCCAGTTTATGCATTTTTTTTACATTTTGAAGTTACACCATACAAATTCACATGTAAAAACCCGCTGCGCACTGCAGAGCCTTGATGCTACTTCGCGGCGCATCACGCTCAGAATCGGTAACTTCCTTAATTTTTCGAAATTCATTTCAAACCTTTGGGATCATAATCTTGGGCGGCTGTGCTAATATTTTGTGCAGAAAAAAAATATGTTTTTAACCATCTAATTGTATCCTACCCCTCAAGATGAACTCTCAACGAGATAAAATATATTTTAGCATTATTGCCGACAAATTAATTTTATTTTCGAGTACAAATTTAGAAGAAAATCAATTTCTGCTACTACTCACTGTTACAATCTTCGTACAAATTTAATGAGATAAAGGACTATGTTTTTCGAACAATAGAAAATTGTTCACAAACATTCATATTTTGTTTTTGTTTGATCACTAACCTCGATTCTAAGAATCCTTGATTTAGGATCTATTACTCACTATTCGGATTGACACACATTTATCGGATTACATTATATTTATCAATGATGAGCGGGGTTTAAATTTGGATCTTTCACCTGGAAGTCCGAGTTTCTATTCACTAAATGGCCAAAAAGCCTTTATTTTTCGTTTCATTTTTCAGTTTTGTTTAAGATACATTTCAAGCCAGTCGGATTTATAATGTACATATTACAAGGAAAATAATTTTTTAGTGATGGGTATGATTCAAATCTGAAACTTGATTTCTGTCCATTTCAGCACCGTGGTACAATGTTATCTGTGCTATGCATGGAAGGAAAGCAATGTCCGGCGGATGATTTGAATATTTGCGTACGTGAAGTATACGATTACGAATGCCGGCATGTGCAGCGCTATCTGGTGGCAGAGTAAAATTATTATCAGGAGAGACTACGGGTGCATATCAGATTCTCTTCTACCCTTGAATGTGTATCGTGCTTACGCGAATACTACTTGTTGCATACCGATAATTGTACAAGTTGTACGTGTTTGCCGAAAAATCTCGAGAGGTTACAGTGAACATATTCTTGTTAGAACGCATATTTGGTAATCAAAAGACGAAAATGGCGAGCTATCACAAGCCGGAATGCAAGACCATTCAGGAGCTAAAAGATATTGCGACGAAATTAAGAATTCATTGCATCGAATCCACGCAGGCCAGCAAGTCCGGGTATGTTAAAAACTTCGCGATGTATAATACGTTGTCCAACCGCAATACAAGGCGGCTCGAAATTCTATGTACAGGATATATAAGTTAAGATAAAGAATTAACCCAGCTATTCTAACTTGACTGAAATTTTACTTATCGTGTTCTGCGAGACGTAACCGCAAATACGTTATAAGATCACGCATAAAGGCGTACGAGACACAGTGGAAGGGATAAAAATAATAATCTTTAGTAAACTATGCTGATAATATCAGCGCATCAAATTCGCTACCTTATCTTGCCGCGGTTACAATGCATGTTTGTTATTTTCATGGTTCTCTATAAGTACATCGCAAAACGTTAGCATGGACCAAAAAATATAATGTTATTTTGCAGTAAAGCATCTAGGCGATGCCGCACTTTTGATATACTTAGTAGACCATGACATGCGGTTCAAGGAGTTTTTTGATTAGCTCATATTTATGCATTCTGTGAATGCCACAGCATCGACATATCAGCGTGCAAATAGAAGTTATTAGAATCACCATTGATCGTATATTCAGCATCGATACCGAAAGTATACTTGCAATGTCGGTTATTATTATGTCTGTAATGGATATGAAGTTTGCGTAAAAAATTCGTGAACAAAAAGTGTCGGTAGGACAGCGTAACTATCAATAAAATAAATGTTACGTCAAATTATTCCTGTTAAATAAAAGTGAAACATCGTTAACTTGATCAAAATCAAAATTGCTTTGTACATGCTATTTCGAAAATATACACTCAGGCGTACATGTCCAGTTTAGAATCATTCCTCTGTCAGTTCGTACGCAGTACCCGGCAGGTTTGTATTTAATATTTCGTATTTGTTTTCTAAGTTTTATCACAAACTCATGCTCATTTACTAAAGCACTAATTATGTTATGAAGTTTTTCCGTTTTTCAATACTTTCGAGGATTTTAATCTTTCTTTGAAGAACATTATTCGTCAAAGGGATTATTAGTTTGCCCTTAACAAACCACGAAATTGCACAATATGGGATTGCTGTTTGAGATAGTTGTAAAACATTCCTTCGTATGTACTTTCCTTGTAAACTTATGCGCATAGCAACTACATTTCCAACGAGTGTGCACCGTTGAGTCCGTGACCACATGTGATATAGTTGTATAACTCCCAGAAATGGCAGTCGATTTGTAGGGGCGTACTAAAGCGCGAAGTAGCCTAAGGTTTAAAATAGTTTCCCGCCATAAAAGTACCGGCAAAATTTTTAATATTTCTCTCCGTGAAAATTGTATACTACTGTGTACTATAATTAGCACGCCAAGCAGATATGTTAAAGATATTTATAAAATGGATATCGATAAAGATCTAGAAAAGGAGAGATAAGCTCCAAATAAGACTTTATACAAAACACTTATTCGCCGAAGAACTTTGATAGATTTGAAGGTCACAATAATAATTAAATCCATATATTAATATCCTTTGGTGTTTACTATCGCGATAAGGAGATTCTTCATACAATAAATCGTCTTTCAAGCTAACGCAGGTAATACATCCACATAGATTCGTACGATTAATTTCCATTTGGGGAAGTAATGGCATGAAAAAGGCGACAATCCTAAAAATAATGTGCATTTAGGATTACGTCTCCTTCCCGTATTTCTATATTAGCAATTCTTAACCTTTTTTAGTGATCAGCACCCCCTTACTTTCAAGAATGTATTTAATATTCTTTTCATTTGAGAACTACACTTATCGCGTTTTATTTCATTCAGAAATTACATTTATCGTATTGCATGTACCGCTGAGTGCTATTTACTGAGGCAAAGGTAGGATAAAAGCGGAGGTCCCAATCCTCTCGACGTAGCATTCGCTAGTTTCTCACAAGGCACTCAAGCCGTAGTTTCCATCGAAAATTTAGAAACTTCTTTGGCACCCCTAAAAACGATTTCTCGCGTCTCCAGGGATGCACGCACCCCAGGTTAAGAACCACTCTTCTGTATGAATAACAGGAAATCGTACAGGGCGTAATTCTTGGACATTTCCTGGTCGACGCTCGTGGATCAGGGTGGCGTGCGTGACGCGCCTTCGATGCTGCTGCCCGATCGGTGGCTTTGCGCGCAGTCAGTGCCGAAACTCTTGTCCGCCGCAGTCATTATCGAACGCTTGCCGTGATAGTACGTTTCAGACGGCAGTACTTTTGATTCACGATGGTGCAAGACACGAATATTGAGAAATTGCAGGATATTGCCAATTTGCTTCGTATAGAATGCGTCAGAGCTACCGAGGAATCGAAAAGCGGGTACGAAATCTCTTCAATATATTTAACACCAAACCTACTAGCCACTTTCTGGGCATATTGATGTATAGCATGTATATTTTAAAAAATAAAAAGAATTATGAAGGGATGTCAATAAGTCGATAGAATGATTCGCACTATGTGGTAGAATTGTAGAAAATTCCAAAAAATGCCCGCTTAGGAAATACAGCAATTTTTCTAAGAAACGAATGACCGGTCATTTTGACCGCTGCGGTAGGTTTAGTGTTAATCGCATTAAAAGTCATTGTTTGCTTATTCACTTCTACCGGCTCCGATATATAGGCTCTTATTGCAGTCGAAAAGGGGGGGAAATGTGTGATCGTTGCCTATTTCGAAATTTGCCTTGAATCAACGTTTCTAACCGACGTCGGGAAAATATAAGGTTTGGATATAAAAAGAAGATGAATAAGTGATAGAGAAACTTTCGCAATTTATCTACGCGGCACGATGTGTTGTATTTATTTTATAGTTCTGCTGTCTTTTTACTACTCGATGCTGATATTGTCACTAAAAATACATTTTGTTTTACACGATAAACTCTTTCATTTTTGACGTAAGAACAATGGAAAACTAAATTGAGAAGAATAGGTTATAATTAGTAGGCAATATTTTACTGATTTCTGATTCACACTTTTCTCATATAGTCAAATTTTATTACATGTATAACATATTCTTGTTATATATTATATTTGTATTTTTACAATAATTCTTATAATAATTTTCACATTATGTTTTATATTAACTGATTCTAATCTTATCAGTATCTGTACAATAACCTTCATGAAATATTACGTTTCTTCAATATCTATGAAACGGTATGGCATATCTGTTAGCTTTGATTTAAGTAACACTGACCCCTACGACTCATAACACAAAATTTGATAAATGTTCAGACTTTTGTGTGTACATAGATTACTGTTGCCTATTTGTCCCAATGTTACAGGACATTATCAATTCATCATACTTTTACGACATTCGAAAAAATTAATAATTCGACTTAAAGTTACCATATTTACGTTGAAAAAAAATCGCAAATAGGTGATCAAAAAACGACAATAAACCGAAATAACACGTGTAAAAATAAATAAATACATATAACATACATACGTAAATACAAATACATATACATGTAAATAAATACATTTTTAATACAGTAAAGGCCCAAAATGTATATTATGTCCTCAGTTTCTTTTTTCCATTAGAATTCTCAAATTTTTTTTTCTCGAGAGGTTGCGGAATTTCAACATATAAATATTTCTAGAAATTATTTAAATGTATTTACGAAAAGAATGTCTTCTAAAGAAAGAATGATTTTTTGATGTATATTATTTTAATCAAATTACGTTTCTTTTTTTTTTTCATTATCAATAGAAGTACCAATGTTTGTAAAACTATATTTTGGTTATAGCCCTTTAACACTTATTGATAATTAGCGAAACTGATCTTTTTATCGCAATGTTTTATTCTAATTTATACTACGAGTAATATGAAAAAGTCTAGATGCAATCTATTTTAATATGTAAGAAAATGTTGTGGTTATAATACTTTTGCTCTTTTTGTACTTAATTTTCCAATGATATAAGTTTAATCTCTTTATTACATATGCAGTTTTATATAATACCTTGATTGTTGTACACATGCGTCAGTGGTACTTTGACCTATTTTTGATAAAAACCATTGCTGTAAAATAACAGATAAGCTAGTTGATTACGTCAACATAATTCTTACTACATTCAGTGACCTGAAACATAAAGCAAGATCCTAGATATTCTGTATTACTTAACACTTGTTTGAATTTTTTTTTTAACTAATCTATCAGTTCTTTGTACAATGTTGAAAATGGCATGGATTGATTCCATTTTTTATTTTCTTTCTTTTCTAGGCATCCAACATCATGTTCCTCGATGGCAGAGATTATGTCTGTCTTATTCTTTCACACAATGCGTTACAAAATAACTGCACCACGTGACCCGAGTAGTGATAGGTTTATTCTAAGCAAAGGTCATGCCGCACCTATACTCTATGCAGGTGATTCCTTTTGCATTCAATAATTTTACAATTTAATCTCAATTACAAAAATGTTTAGAAAAAATTATATGATCAATGAAAAGTAAACGGTCATCTATGATTTATATTTAGCATGGGCTGAGGCAGGACTTTTCCCAAAGTCTGAGCTTTTGAAATTGAGAAAGATCGACAGTGATCTGGAAGGTCATCCGACACCGAGACTCAACTTTGTTGATGTAGGTACAGGTTCTCTTGGACAAGGACTATCCATTGCAGCTGGCATGGCTTATGTTGGCAAGAACTATGATAAAGCCGATTATCGGTAAGCTGTTATTATTCTAAGTCGAGATATAATTAAATATAACAAAAATGATATACAAATTATAACAGCATTAAGAAATACTTTCCAATGATTTTTAGTGTATATTGTTTGATCGGAGATGGTGAATCGGCAGAAGGATCCATATGGGAAGCACTACACTTTTCTTCATATTACAAGTTAGATAACCTGTGTGCCATTTTTGATATTAATCGCCTTGGACAAAGCGAACCAACATCCCTTCAGCATAATATGGAAGTTTATCGCAAAAGACTCGAGGCTTTTGGTTTTAATGCATTAGTCGTGGATGGTCACGATGTAGAAGAGTTAGCTAAAGTGTGTAATATTTAAATGATTCACGATTTTATATAAAAATGAGAAATATTTCAAAAAATATTTTACAGGCTTTCTATGAAGCACAAAATACGAAAGGACGTCCCACTGCGATTTTAGCTAAGACTTTCAAAGGGAAGAATTTCCCAGATATTGAGGACTTGGACAATTGGCATGGAAAGCCTCTTGGAAACAAAGCCAAGGAAGTGATTCAAGTATGCAATAATACATCTGTTCTCAATAAATCTTACAATATAAATAATTAGAATCCTCTATTGCTAAAATATTTCTATTACAAATTTTTTACAGCATCTAATCGGCCTGTTAAAAAATACTGGACCCATAGGATTGCATTCCCAAAAGCCATTGCAGGATGATGCACCTGTTGTGGACATCAGCAAAGTTAAGTTGGCTGCGCCTCCGAGTTACAAAGTTGGAGAGCAAGTGGCTACAAGAGCGGCTTATGGAACTGCACTTGCCAAGGTTTATATCATTTCCTTTAATTCTGTTCATTCAACAAATGCAGGAAAAGGCTAATTGATTATTTTATTACAGCTGGCACAAAGCAATCCTCGTGTCATAGCACTGGACGGTGATACGAAGAATTCTACATTTGCTGAAAAAATAAAGACTGTTGATCCAAGCAGGTTCATTGAATGCTTTATTGCCGAACAGAACTGTGTAGGTGTTGCAATTGGAGCAGCCTGCAGAAATCGAACTATTGCATTTGTTTCGGCATTTGCAACTTTCTTCACGCGCGCCTTTGACCAGGTAAAGTATAATTTATGTCCACAATATTTGTGCTTCTTCATATTCCAATATTTATACCAAATATCTATCTTTTCCCGTTTCATCTTTGCTACTTAAGCTGTCTTTGATCGATAGTATTGAAACAATATTAATTGTAATGAAGTCTAAATGAGTATTTTGAGATATGCGATAGTAAAAAATGTCATTGTAAAGCATTCATTTCAATTGAACATCTCTGAAGCATGTAAGCAAGAAGGATTTGCAAAGCAGCAATAAGATAGTCGTGCCAAAAGAGAAATTCGAACGTATGGTGCTGTATCGTGGAAAATAACATGAAAACAATAGTCATGTTTATTACAAGACATTTGACCTAGATATTCAAGATCGTGTGGAATCTCTAATAGGCATTTTCAACTATATGTTCCCAATTTCAAATAACTCATTTTAGTCTCGACCAGTTTTATCATTTCGATATCGTTGATTGAAGACATTCTATACATTCTATTTGCATGATCTAACATCACACCACACAAATCAATATAAGCTTCGACTATGTAATTTACTCTATTTTGCAGATTCGTATGGGTGCAATCTCTCAGACCAACGTGAACTTTGTTGGATCTCACTGTGGAGTGTCCATCGGGGAGGATGGCCCCTCTCAAATGGGTTTGGAGGATATCGCGATGTTCCGCTCCGTACCTGGTTCCACTGTTTTTTACCCCAGTGATGCAGTTTCCACGGAACGTGCTGTTGAACTGGCAGCCAACACAAAAGGCATCTGCTTCATACGCACTTCCCGACCCGCCACTGCCCTTCTATACAAGAATGACGAACCGTTCGTCGTTGGCAAAGCAAAGGTGGTGAAATCTTCACCCAAGGATCAGGTACTCCTTATCGGAGCTGGTGTCACGTTGCACGAAGCGCTGAAAGCAGCGGAAGAGCTGGGCAAGGCCTCTGTACATGTTCGAGTGATCGATCCTTTCACGATCAAGCCCATTGACGCCGCGGCGATTATTCAGCACGCGAAAGAAGTCGGTGGCAGGATTGTTACTGTCGAGGATCATTATGCAGAAGGAGGTATAGGTGAGGCCGTATTGTCGGCGGTCGCTATGGAAAGAGACATCGTTGTCAAGAAACTGGCTGTATCGGAAGTTCCACGTTCTGGACCTCCTACCGTTTTGCTGGATAAGTATGGAATAAGCGCACGTAAAATCGTAGCCGCCGTTCAGGAGGTGTTGAAAGCATAAGTGTTATGCAGATTCGAGGAAATTGTTATCGCGATCGAAACGGTGTTGACGCTGTTGACGCACAACAAAATTGTAATTTTCTATACTTCCTCAATACTTGTAAGATGCAAGATGGTACATTCCGTCTGAATTATTTCTATGCATTTCTCGTATGTGATAAGTATGGGCTGAACCATAATTTGGAACAGGGGGAGGGGGTGTAGCGTATCCTGAAATATAAAAACCGATAAAATAAAAATAAAACATATACAGATATGTTAACGGAAACTACATCTGATGATCTGGCTATATTTTATCTATTTATGATTTCATATATGCATTTATAGGATCATAATATAATTATGAACAATGTTTGCTGATTTAAGCTAAACAAAGTAATAGAGAAATGCCTTGAACCTCCCCCCAAAGCAATATTCTATCTATAGACCTGTCTAGGAGTAATCTCATGAATCAAAGTAACTATGATATATCTTACAAAGAGAAAGAAGCTCAAATGAAAATCTTTATTGTATCGCATTAAAATAGTTTACGTTTCTATTCCATACTACGGTTTAATACTGCAGGAAATTTTATACAAGAATTTGATATACGCTTTATTTGCGGATTAAGTAGAGGTTTCTATTATCCGGCGCTAAATGAACGTATATTGTTCTATACGAGGGATGTCGAGAGGCAGACGGCCGATGCCATGTGCAAATACATATATTTTGAAAAATACATTTCTATTAATTCATCACCACTCTCGTTCATTTCTTTTATTAGAAATGTAAGAATCAGAGGAACGTGATTGTTCTGTCCAGCTCGAACAAGATTTGGATTAATAAAACATTATCTACCCATTCATCGTAAAAAGGGAATTTCGATCTAAATTCCAGAAATTTTATTTTACCGGGAATAATTTTTAAAGTGAAAGATCCTCTCCCAAGACGACCGCTAGACGGATATTGCTTTTCTAATGTTTACTTTGCAACTCATCCAAATAAATCGTATTAGACCGCGATGAATATCGAATCTAACGGGACGACACCGCATAGAACATAGAATTCTAGAAATCCCCAGCGGGGAACAGCGCCTTAGCCTATACCGTGGGGAGGAGTGAATTCCTATTGGCCAATGGCATGGTAGAAGGAGAATATCGTATGGGACAGCAGACAGCAGCGCCACAATTCCCTGCTGAATTCGCGGAACGTCGACCATTTCTCGTTCTTTTGCCTCCATGTCTGCTCGTCGCCGAGCAAGCTGGCACGGCTGGTGTCTATGTGTGCGTGCGCGCAAGTGCCTGCCTCGGCGTACATCGTAGACTGCCCCCGTGTACGTGCACACAAGTTCCTGGCACGTGCGCCCGTGTGCGCCCACATACAAGCGCGTGAGTTTCCCGTTCCGCGATTCGTATTCGCGTATCCCAAAAAGATGGCCGCCATGAAAGCGTACGGTGGTGATGTTGACGTCGTTCGCTGTAAGGTCGCGTCATATCCACGAAAGGCGTGAAGGATAACGCGACAAACGTGAATGCATTCCCGGTCGATGTTTCACGGTGGAGAAGAACGAGGATACGGTGACGGATTTATCGGCAATACGAAACGTGAGTGCGGTATTCGCGAGATCTCTCTCGCGGTGCTTGACGACGAAACGGGAGAGAGAGGAGAGAGAGAGAGAAGGTGTGTGGAACGTGCCCATCGAAGGGTTGAAGAGAGCCGTGCGGGATAAACGGAGGAATCTTCGACGGGGGCTGGCGGAGAGATAAAGGGAGATAGTAAAGATAGAACGCGTGGAAAATACGAGGGGGGTGTTACAGGGAGTAAGTAAAGTCTATATCGCGGGTGGTACGTGGTGCTGCGAGTGAAACAAATGCGTGCGCGTCGTACGCGTAAGAGACTTCCTCCTGCCGACGGCCCTATCGTTTACCTGTTAGCGCCCGACCACCTTTTACGCGCGGCCCGAAACTTTGTGTCAACGAGGGACGGCCATATTAATCCGTAGCCCCCGCCGTCACGCGAAGCCGAAGAATCTCGTTCCTTCGTGGTACAACCGGGCCCTGGTTGTACTACCTCATCAACAGCTCCTGGGTGCGCACCCAGCACTGCCTCGATTTCCCGGGAGTACGCGCGACATCCTGCATTATTTGCCGAATGACGGTGCACGTACGCGGTGCGTACACGACGGTAGTAGTGCGTACCACCGACGTAAACCACGGTTGCGACGCGAGTTCTGTGCTGCCCGATGCCCATGCCTCGTCCTCGTCACATCGAAACTGCTCAGCGGTTCACCACTACCGTGCTTGCCCGCTCCACCGGCAGTACCACCCATCCTAGGCCCTGTGCAAGCCTCATAGTGAGTACTTTACGCCTATTTTTCGTCCTCGCTACGTCCCCTCCTCTCCTCTCCCCCCGCCGAGCCCAGCGTCGCCGATAGCCGGCAAGGTTGCTTTCCTCGATCAAGTTTCGAGGTTCGCAAATTTCTATGTCCTTGTATATATTTTAAGCTCCCCCACGTTCTTGTTTGATGCTCTGGGAGATTAGTTTTCAATCTTTGTCTTCGAAGTACCGATAATGTACCTGTTATGATGTGTTAGGGTGATAGTTTCTTGGCGACTTGTTTTTATGAAAGACATAAAGTTTTCTGATATGTTAGCTTGGAAGAAGAGTATTGTAAGGTGTACGTTGTGTGTAACGTAGTGGTTCTGTGAAGTATGAGCTATAATCTTCGCCCTGCTCCGTATTAGCGTGTTAGCCCTGTACACCCCGTAAAAGCAAATTTTTGACAATCCATGGATGTAAATACATTAATGTGTACCTTGATATATTGATTTTCTCCTGAGAACTGCATAATGAGTTATGTGTACTTTTTCTATACCGTGTACGTTACATTGAATGTGTTTTCTCCTGCGAGCTGAGTAGAAAAGTTTTATAAGGCATATAAAGCATCATTGTGTTCTATCTTGTTTAAAGTATTGCGTATAGAAGATGCGTTAGATGAAAAGTTACAAAAAATATAATTCAGAGTTAACATAATAATTGTCATAGGGTTATGCCACCTTAATACATTATAAGCTTATGTTCTTTTATCTTCGTCATATTACATTCTCGTATTCATAATAGATTACTTTCATTTGCATTTAGTCAATCATTGGTGAATCAATGGTAGTTTACGATACTTGCAAAACAGGCAATCTGCATCTCTTTAATAATGCGTACGTAGTGAAATTTTGTCAGGCACACTTGCTTATTTCAAGCCACGATAAATCATATGTACTCCATGAAAACTGTCATCATGATTTTCCTTCATTAGCGATATTACTTTGCATAAAAGCATATTGTCTTATTATGCTTTGTTATGTAGAAAAACTAAGTATTACACTGGCTCCGTATTATGAACATAGGGAAAATTCAGTTGCAACATAACCTCAAATCACGATAGACCCAGTGGCAAGTAATAATTACGCAATAGTGGTACACAACCTATAAGGGGAATATAGATATTCCTTATGGAGACTTCTTGCACAATTAAAGGGACAATTTGACGATCACAAATGAAGGGCAGTCAAAAATTCCGCGTATTTGGTTAGGTCATTGACAAACCCAAGGGCAAGAATCATGGCGTACGGAATCATTGACAGCACCTCTCGTGACGCGTTCTACAAATGCACAAGGCCCGGCTATGCTGTGGACAGAAAAAAAGGAATTTTTGGATCACTTTGACCCCCTCCCCCTTTCGGGTGCATGTCTCGCACCTTTTACTACGAATTACGGTTATCTCGAAGAGATAAGAAATTCCGCTGTCGCGTCATCCGGCCGAGGTTCGGTATCGCCGACCTTTCGTTCCTCTTTTTTTCCTTTTGCTTCTTTCCATCGGACGAAAATGCTCCACGCGGCGATTAATTGTTCCCTCCCTTCCACCCCTGCCACCTGCTCTTTCCTCGGCGTATTTAACGGCGCGTCCCATTTCCTTCAGCTTTTGATTCCGCCCCTCAAAGGCGGTCGAGTGCACTCGGTATTTCGTAGCAGCGACGGCACGATGGCGCGTGCGGCCTACTCGCCGGTAATACTCGCGAATCGCTTCGCGGGGCGTGCGCGGGCATATTCTTTCCATCTTTTTTTTTTGCCTCGAGCAGACACGCCTGCGAGATTTATCGGTGCAATTTAGATCTTAGAAAGCTCCTGACCGAGAGTTCCACGACGGTAGAGTGAATAGAGAGCTTGGACTTTACACGCGGAAGGTCCGGATTCCAATCTTACTCATATATAGAGAATTTTCCATGCGATGTGTATACCGTATATTATCTATCAGAAATCTGACCTAAAAGAGTACGTAGGATAAACAACGTTGATAGGTCGAAAATGTAATAAATAATCCGAACAGTTACTATCTGAGAATTATGGCGGTATAATACACAACGACTGCGGGAAACCGAGTCCGAATTTTTCGAACATTTTTGAATTTTTTCTATATACGAGCTTTGTATATTTCGTAATTTGGAATGTAATTTGTAACAAAAAAACCAAAAAGTAAACTGATAATTACGCAACTGAGACATATGGCAATGTAAGAGGCAGAGTGAATTTCCACGTGGTTGATTCGAGCTTGAATATTCCGTTATTTAAAAATCATTTTTACGCGATAATATTGTAGATCTGATGGTACGAAACTTACTTAAAAACTTATAAGGTAAATGATTTAAGTATCCGATGGGAGATGAAAAAATGAAACAAACTTCTGATTGGTTTATTTACCCTCTTCTTTATGGTGAAATTAGCTGGCACTCTATTGCCTCCTGTACGGGACATTTAAGTATTGCAGTTTGTTTTTTGAGAAGCAGTATGATATCCATTAGTGTCGACGGTCCTTTTTTATTTAATTTATTTGAGATTAATGTGCATCGAATTATAAACAGGTATCGACCAGAATGATAATTTTTGTTATTTGTTTAATAATACAATATTACGTGGGACATTTCAAAACAAGAGAACACGTATGATTATCAATCTGATATTCTTGTATTTCAAATATTAAAAAGAATCAATCGTTGTATCTTTACTTTTTATTGATATCTGTTTTTTTTTTATCTTCTGCTACTTATATATAGAAATACTAAGGTTTTAGACTGCAGACGAAAATTATACAGAAAATATAAAAAATAATAATACACGTGCAGAAGTGGGTTTTTTCCCTTTTTTTTAAATAAATATTTTCAAAACAAAATATTTTGAACCTACTACGCTGTAGACGACAATCTGTTGCTAATTTTTATATCACTATTTACGGCCTTATGAAAACGATATAACAAACTTAACTTGTAAAGTAAATCTCAGCTAAATCGGCAATATCGAATTGTATTATACTCGATTCAAGTAACTAACAATTACAAAATTCTGTTAGATAAGTGTAGACACGTTTAGAATGCAAGAAAGTGGATGGCATTGACGTACATCATGATCTTCGAAAACCTGCTCACGTGCCTTCACTATCAGTTTGTCTTGGAACCCCCTTAATTGATTCCCATCCATTGCTTCCAAATTGTTTTCCATACAACAGCACGTCTCGCGGTTTGGTACATACGTAAAGTAATAGGTTCTAGGAAAATCAACCACAGTGATGCACAACGAAACTTAAATAAAGAGAATGAAAACTGATGATAATCTTCATTTTCTATAACTCACGGTAACTCCCGAGTAATGTTTTATCTCCACCATTGCACACTAAATCAGTTATCTGTTTGCCTAAGAGTTACGAATTATTTTAAGTCCAAGATTTATTCTACGATCGCTGTGTGTACTCCTGCTTATTATATCCGATTTTATATTACTCTTCATGATATAAAATTATATAAAAGACTGGATCAAAAGATGACTGGAAGACTATAATTGGGAACAAACCCGGATTATCGATCATTTACTTGCAACGGAATTCTATTTGTTTGGCGGCAACCAACTCACGTTGTAGTTAATACTTAAGTTATACTATAGGATACATAGACCATGAATACATGGGTCATATCAGAATGAAGAAAACTGTCGAGAATTTATTTGTTACGCGTACAGGCTCATTAGAAAGCATTGATATCAAGGTATATGGTGTCAGGCTGTAGTCAACGCAGCATCGTAAGGGGTTAATACCTTGACTGGAATAGGATTAGTACATGTTGTATTAAACTGCAAACGTCGAGAGAAATTGCAATGCACGTTCGTTATTGCGCGCGCACGCTCATACAGGAGTATTTTTTTCTTAGATACTTTGGAACCCAAGATTTTTGTTTTTATCATTTTTTGAGTAGCACATTAATTATTCCATCTGAAAGGATAAACATAAAGATGAGAAATTCTCTCATGTCGTTTTAATACCTTGAATCCTATAGCAGTGCTGAGAATTCTCTTGCATTACGCTCCGCTAAATACGGTACTAATTAATTCGGATCTACGAGATCTTTCAATACGCACTAAGCATTAATTGCAAGTCAACCAAATATTTAATTGGTATTATTTTAACGACATTTTAATTGTTTAGATAATTAATTAACATCGTGAATATTAAAGCCAAAAATAAAGTGAATTAATACAAGACAAATCCTTTGAATAAACAACGCATATTTTAATGTTTGCAATACCTTTGCTCCGCTTCATTAATTGCAAGTGCTTGATTTTTTTTACGTGTCTTGTTTGCTGGTATTAGAAGTTTAGCTATCCTATAATTCATAAACAACCGTATTCTTCAAATATATCGTATTTCTTATAATTATTAATTTTGTTACATGCTTTAAAATGGTGATTCGGGTTGAAATACGAATATATATTATAAGCGTGATGTACATTTATATAATTTATTGTCGCATATATTAAAAATGTCTACAAAAATGTGCCCCATCAATAGGTAAAAAAGCTGTACACGAGTCAGTTATTTTTCAGTTGCTTACGGAGTTAGTCGGTTTACTGGGAATCTCAAATTTGCTTTAACAGGACCTTCAAAGTAGCATAGCAGCTTTGTCGGATTACCTTAAGATAAGTTTATAAGTATGGAAAATGGTTTGATTGGTATTTATTGATTCGTTACGTTATACGGAGTTTGCGAAACTCAATTTTAGAGTTTATAGAAACTTCCTAAATTCGATTGCAAACTGCAGATATTTCCAATTCGTTCTCGGAATTACAGTCTTTGAAATATTGGACGTAACGCAGCTGTAATCATGAAATATCGCGACAGTTAAAATACCGAAAGCTGATAAGGTTCCAAAATAAATTTCCCAAAGCTTTACGACGTTGCATGGCGAGTAAGAATGGAATACGGCTTAGTTATTAGTAACCTTTAAGGTAAATTGGTATTGACACAGAAATGATATACAATAACTTAGACGTTTTAGGGCATTGGGTACTTCTGAGAAGCTTTAATTGCGTAATGCAGATTCAAATCGATATTAGATAAGCACATAAAAATAAGCAAGTTGCTCATATTCTTAAAAATGATTAAAGTTTTATGCGTAGCACCGGTAATATGTTAAGATAACTACAAATGATTTTCTTCGTAGATTCAAACCACGATGGTTGTATACGTGTACATTTTATCTCTACTTGGCTGATATGAATATGTAAAAGCACTGCAAAATATTATATATCCTTCAATATGTATTTACATCTATTTAAAGTTCTACTTGAGATTAGTTGAGTTTCGCTACTTCCCAGAACACGATAGCATACCAACGAAAGGTTACTTCAAACGTTATTAATGATTTTGAATAGATTTGAAATACATTATTGCAAATTTTTTTCATGCATGTTAACAATTAAGTGTGATGCAAAAGTAACGTTACGTTTTTTTTTTTTTTTTGGGGGGGGGGTAGTTAAACCATTCTAGTAAGTGATTTTAGGCCCTTCTGAATTGGAATAGGCGTCCTAAGACTTTTGAACGGGAGTGTACGTCTGTACTATAATCTCTGTCTGTATTGGCAAAGCCATATCTCCTTATGATACCCGAAAGCAGATACTTGTTCGAAGGAAAGTAAGAGATACGCGCCTGAAGTCGCTCGAAAAGAAATTGCACGTATCGCTGGCATTATTTAATCGTTTATGCAGCCGTGACAACTCTTACGAACATATTCGTTATCCATGTGTCGAATTAGTCATGGCCAGAACGACATTATTGCATCTGCAGATGTGTATATTGATAAAGCGATAAAATCATGAGATCGAGCAGGGCAGACATTCGATTGCGATTCCTTATCTTATCTTAATATCATAATCCTGGCGGCACGGTGACACAAACGCATAATTTCATTTCTAATTGAAATAACATACGACTCATTGCCATGGCAACAGTGACAATAATATCGTTGCGGGTCATACGGCTGTTTATGCCTTATCGCACTGCGATATAAATAAATTACGTGCCGCAAAGTGTTACGAAGCTAAGTCGCACTTCGTTTTTTAGAAATCAGATATTTCGTACAATTATCTCTACCTCTCTGATGAACCGTACGGGTAATAAAAGCGATAAGAAAAACAAAGAGCAACTAGAAACTTCTTAATCGCTCGTATTTGATTCATGAATTACAGTGATATGAATTGATCGGCGATGAATTACATTGGTGTGAGCCAGTGGTTCTTAACCTGTACTCCACGAGCTTGTATAACCGCTCCGTGAAATGATGAAAGCTTCATATTAACTTGGAAACTTTGCTTTTAACGCAAATGCGTTTTTTCGCTCGCATGAACAATATGATTATTTTTGAAATTAATGTCTTCTTCTTTTTATCATTATATAATCTGTTTAATTGGTAATCAAAATTATTTCTGTATATTTTGATTGTTTGTGTTCTGACCTTTTAACTTTGATATTCCACAAATTTCTTTTTTATGGAAAGTGCTCTATGACTTCGAAAATTTTAAGAATGACTGATCTGAACGATTAATTTTTTTTGCACCAATCCATAACAAATTTTTTTTTTTTAATCGGCGCAGATATCATAGTGTAAATTGTATATGTGCGAGATATTCCCTGCTTTAATAATTATGCGAAATATCCGAAAAATTATGCAAAGTTTTTACATACGAAGACTGAAGGCATGCGTTACCTGGAATAACTTTCATTTTGCTGCGCGTAATTATGTTCCTTTTTACGAAATGTTATGCGAAAATGAAAATCAACGTATATTTACAAAAATCAAGCCTACAAGTATGTGAGAGCAGGTTTTGCGGAATTCCAAAACAGTCACATTTGTCCATGTAAGGATATATCGATGATATACATATTTGTTAAGAAATCAGTTTGCTAAAATGCAAAATGCTAAAATGTTAATCGATAAAATAAATGATATGGCAAGAAGGGAGTTGTAATTCTTGATTATTTGAACAAGGAAAGTACGTGACATAATGATAAATGTAGTAAATTATTTTTCATTTTAATAATCCTATAAATATTATAAACTTTTTATAATAAAGTTATCTTACAAGGATTTTGTTTATATCAGGTCTGGCCAATCGGAATTGCACCACGGACCTTTATCATGACTCAAAAATTTCCAGGAGCCACGTACAAATGAGAGTAATGGCAACTTTTCTACAAAATTTGTTTAGAAATTGGACTTCACAATTCATTTTGTACTTATTGATTTTTATTGTAAGTGTTTAATGTGAATGCAGAGACACACTGAAAATTTTAATTCAGTGTAAATAACAATTAAACTAAACTAAAATAACAATAACGTTAAAAAACATGAAGCATTAAACAAACCACAAAATATATTCATACCGTAAGAAACGTAAAATAAAAAAAGAAATACCTGATACTTAAAAAAAACAATTTATCGTATGACAGCGGCCACACGTAAGGACACATCCGTGGGCTGCGTGTTGGTCGGCCCTGATTTATATGCGAGGTCTGATTTATTTCTAGGAAGCTCACGAATACATATTACAGCTTCCTGATAACGAAAATCAGCTACACTTAAATTAGCTTATCTGAACTTCAACCTAGATGTGATGAGTTAGTCATGCAAAATACATTGCACAAATTCAATAATTTTCCTAATTGTTAAAAAATCCATGGAACGATTATCTTTATTAGTTACGGAGTATAACGCATTGCTACTTAAAAAATACCAAACAATAAAAGCTTCAAGAAATAATTCTTAAAGAAGTAGGAGGAATTAATTTCTCATACCTAATAAATAAGATTTCTACAGAGATATCGATACTTATTTTTGTTTTAGTAGTTATTAAAATAGTCTGTGAGCATGTCACATATCAGAATGTATTCATGTTTTACCCTTTCTCATTCTTACTTTCCATTTTTATTTTAATATTTGTTGTGTATAGTTGTGGCACAAATTTTTCTTCGAATAGCAGAAGCTCAGCGCCATAGAGCAGTAGAATTGTAAAAGTTTGATACCTTAAAAGGACGTTGACATCAGTCCGAGAAACGAGAACAATTAATGCCGCGAGGTATTAGATGCAATGCTCGCCCCGATTCGGGTTACTCGAATAAACTTGCAGAGATAATCTCCAGGGTAAAGCGCGACGAAACATATCGGACCAATGCGTATCCAAACGCAATATCCGAGCACGAAGTGCATTTCAGCAGCTCGGAAGAGAAAAAGCAAATCTGAGAATCAAAGATTTGGAAAATCACATTTCATGTTGGGAAAGCACGAGAATACTAAAGACGAATATACCATAAAATTCTGGAAAAAGAGATTCAAACAATATTTATTGCTAAAAAGATATATTAAAATGTAATAAAAAAAATGTGCGGTATACCACAGAACTGAAAAGAGAAACCCTTTGCGGCGAAGCCAACTCGACATTAAACACACGGTTGATTTTTTACACCTATTACGTTTAACATGTTTCGTGCCACGTGTATTGTTTATGATACACGTGTACATATTTATGAAATGTGCTGAAAACATGCATTTTATGACAAATTTAATTCTGCGAAATATATTTCCATTAAAAGTATGCAGCGTTATAAAAAAATGCAGTATAAATCGAAGTATGTAAATTTGTTTAATTTTTACATATAATATTAATAATTAATAATAATTAAAATAATTCTTAACATTAAATATCAATAATTACGTGTAATAGTTGAAACTCGTTTTCTGACAGAAACAAATGAAGAACAAAAAATGTTATCCTCGTATATTTACCTACTCCTTCTTCCGTTAATTAATATTTGATTTCCCTCGTTATTCACTTAACAAATTCGAATACAGCAGCTTCTCTTAACTAATCGAAAAGTTTCGTACTGACTGGCTTTGGCAATCGAACCGATTGCAGCGCCACGTATACCGGAAATGGTACACGATGTGATAACTACTCTAACCAAGCCAATTACTTATGGATTGATGAAGTAATGAAATATTGTGCGATAATATATCAGTCTTTAGTGAAAACCTCAAATGACCTGAACGACAAGTTGGGCAAAAACGTCTTGGCACGTTACGTGTTAAACGCAATATGCAGAACGCTCAAGTAAAAATATCTATTTAAAACTTTGCCACGATATTACTCGTACTCAAAACAAATGGTAATCTGTTAGGAATTTGCCTCTATTCTCTACATTCTTATTCTTCCAAGCTCCTGATTTGATTTCACGGTACAGTGCGCGAAAAAATGTTTAACTCACCGCAATCGGTCCTTGAGTATAATTCTACGTCATATCTTCCATCCTTCGATCCTTGCTACGGATTTGCACACCGATGGCTCAGCAAATACATTCCCTCTGTATTCTAGGATCTCCTGTAAATTATTAACGCGTAATACGTAAAAAGTATTTCCAGTGTTTATTATGCAAAATACTTCTTCCTCAAATTGCCAATACAAATCAAGTGGTGCGTTTTTGCAAAAAATAGCGTAACATACTACGTGATAATATTTTTTTTTATACTCTGACTACATTTCTTACTTTAGTTATAAATGTATTTTCATTGTGGAAAACACACTAAGGATTTATCTTTTACTCGAAATTTATTCTAATTTTTACATTACTTCATTTTCTCCTTCAGATCTGTTTAAATTTAACGTCGACATCTAATCCTGATGAGATTTCGGTATACGAAAAGGCAGAGATGTGAAATGTAAATATAACAATATGGTCGTCATACTTATCTGATAGTGTTGTACAAAGAGTTGTATAAAGAAGCGTAGAAGAATCGGGCGTCATTTTGAAAAGATTACACTGAAGGAGTGTACAAAATGAAAATTTCGTTGATAAATATACGCATGCATGGATTCAGACCGCCGTGGCAAAGCCACAACATTTCCAAAGAGATGAAAAAGGTAGACTCTAGCCGAAGTAAGAAGAGGTTGGTAATTGAATTTTTGTCCGCTGTGTTACCACTGTGAACATCATACCTAGTGTTCCATTCCTCGAGCTCGTAAGTTTTTCTACACCCGCCCCCAACTTTTCCTTCCGGTTTTACGTTCCTTTTCGTACCTTTTGCCAGGCACTTCATCCAACTGGGATGCGTGCCAATCGGATACCCTAACGAGGAACAGGAAATTACAGAATCCAGTGAGAGAGGGAGGCAGAGTAGAAATGGTAAAGAAAATATCGGTGGATTGGAGGAAATCTGCGCAAGAACGGATTACAGTCTAGACGTATTCTTACCATTTTGCGCAAGCTTTGATCCCTTATGAAGTTTTGGCCCTTTTATATACGCGCAATCTCTCCTGTCTTCTCTATCCCGGGATTTCGAATACCCACTCTCTTCCGCGAATACCACCTAAAATCAATCGGCCGAATCGTTCCTCGCATACTTCATTTTTCTGGCCCATCCTCTGTCTTCGCGTTACGCTATTAAAATATGGCTTTAATATAACACGTGAGCAGCTTTCCAATTTTCTCGATTGTCCTGAAGAATAATGTTCATTTATCCCAAGTATTCCGGGTTCCTCGTGATCGACCATTTATGACCTCTTTTTCTTCAGCTTGACATTAACAACACTTTAGTGATTTTTGGCGGGCATTCACGTTTAATCATAATTACGTTAGATGGACGTTAATACTTTAAGCACGATTATTTTCATTAAGAGCGATAGGGTGATTATTTTTCTAACAACGCGCTCAGGTTAGCGCGATGGAAGATATTTTGCAGTGCATGGAAATTATCCGTGAATAATCGCTGAAATTAAGCAGCTGATTAATATAATTTCCGCGAGCGAAGCGCTGATACAGTTTTGAAATAGCTTCCGGTTACTACAAAATTTTCCGATACAACAAGCTTCCAAATAAAGGTTTACCAATCGATATCTCGACTTTTGATGTTTTTTTTTCTTTTATTTTTTATTCATGACACGTTTCGCGCCGGTTCGAGTTTTGGTTACTTCCTGTTTAAGCGGTGTGGGACGTATACACTCCAGTGTGCAATTAACGCGGTATATATGAAATTATAAATGGCTTGAACGAAAATTTCAACCGTGTTTCCAGTCCAATGATGCCGTTTGGCATCATCCGTATAATCTGTTTCTATTAATCATGTACTTCTGAATTGTTTTTCTTCAAAATTTAATTTTCTTACTAAGCAATAATAATTTGGGCTGGAAAGGATCAAATAGCGGACTCCATTGGGCAGTTACTACATAGTCAGTCATAAAAAAGGAGTAGAGATCTTGCTGATTTTTATGTAACTATATTCCATGATTAATGGCTCAGCTATCAGATGGCTACGGGTTTGAAGTATTTATCCCTACTAATACTGAGTTTTTACATCACTTTACTGGACTCCTTCATCCATTTGCTTCATGTTGATTCTCGTGAAAATCGTCTCAAGGACAGTGCAAATATCCACATTGCAAGGGGAAGCGCTATCCTTTTGTGGAAAATGTAAAACTTATATATGTTGTAATAAAGAAAAAAAAAGTGCTTTCTACTTATCCATACGTAATAAAAATTGTCGTACAAATTAACAACCACTATCTGGACATATATATATGCATATCGCGTATGTCCTTAACACTATAACTACCAAACCAGTCAAAACGACTGGTCAGTCGTTTCTTTAAAAAATCGTAGTGCTTTATAACGATGCCTTTTTTGAGATTTTCCATGATTTTCATGCAGTATTTAGATCATCATTTCGATTTACTCAAATTTTCTTTTACCCTCCCCCTTTTTTAAAATGTATGTGCTGTTCTAAACACGACATGAAAGTGGCCGGTACTTCTAGTGTTAAAAAAAAAAGGGTACTAAAGAGAGCTGTCGATAAATCAATAGAATGATTCACACTTTGCGGTAGAATTATGGAAAACTCAAGAAATGCCCTCTTACGAAGTGCCGCCATTTTTCTGAGAAACAACTGACCGGTCATTTTGACCGCTTCGGTAGATTTAGTGTTAACTTACACCTTCTAGAATCTTTTCTTTGTTTTATACGTACTACGTTGTCAATGCGTAACTGTATATTGTCTTATGTATTGGAGATATGCTCGTAGTTTTCCACGTTGGTCCTAACCGGTTACCCTTGCCTTTCTCGAGTTAGTCAGTGCCCAGCTACATTTCTAGGAGGCAACACAATAAATATGTATCTGAATAAATAATTGAATTTACTGTGTGAATAATTTTCACCTTAAAGTCATCCGTACAGTATACCAACAGCAGTATAAATAAAAAACATAACTTTTAGCGACGAATTATAATCAAGACTTATAATTCATCTGCGTTCCTCAATTTCTATCAGGAATTACAAAAAATTGAAAAAGAAAGTAATAATCCGCGACGAAGCCTGACAGTAGAATTACCTAATCAAGCAAAATGACTAGTCATTAGAAAAAATTGCTTTACGTATATACAGGCATACTATTTATAATTGTTCATCATTTTGATACGGCTTGTAGATGATTTCACGGTACTATTAACACTTTTCTTTATTCGTTTTCTTAACATACGTGTACCTTAAATATGACCAGAAATCAGCTGTTAATCTGTTAGTAGTTCCTCCGCGTTTTTTCGTTTAGTCTACAGTTTATACCAACACTATTCGCAATAGCATTCAAACGTGGAGCGTGATTTGCACGATAATAGCTTATCGTCATAAGGCAACTATGAGTCGACTACGAGCTTCCCAATTGCTTTCGAAAATAATATTGGCAAAGTAGCCGTACAGTGCCACGATGTTCCGAGAGGCATGATGCATTGACCTTTCATCGTCAAAGGAGGTGTACTCCGTACATTTATCTTTGCGGAGGAACATTTTAAGCAAGCCAATAAACTTAGCTCCTTTTTGCGGATGCGTATCCGCCAAGCAAAATGCTCGCCGATCGAACGTCGTTAGGCGATGGAAAATGACCGGAAGCAGCAAAGCGAAACGGCGCCGGAGAAAGGAAACGAGAAAAAGTAAATCGAGTGCTGTGAGAACGGCTGTGCCTGCAGGTAGCTTTGAGTTGATTCATTTCGTCGTTTACACGTTTGCGTTGCCGCAACGGTGAGGCACCGATAAACGAGGTGAGTGTTTTTTAACACTCTCTCTCTCTCTCTCTCTCTCTCTCTCTTCCTCTCTTTGCTTCCCTCCTTCCCCGTCCTTCAATCGAATTCCTTGCTACTTACGCCGCATTTACTAGGCTGTTCAATAAGTTCGCGGAAAGGAAATCGGAATAGGAAATTATGGTTGTTTGAAAATAACTTTAAATAAAGTTAAGGATTTTAAAGGAAGGTTGTGATTAAAGCTTTTTAGTTTACTAATGTTTTAAGGCTTTAAGCTAAGGTTTTAAATTAAGAAGTTAAAGTAAATGTTTAGGACTAAAGTAAACGGACTTTAAAAGTTAAAAAGCGCTCCGAATGTTGCTGACAAAGTCGTATTCGAATGTATTTCGTTGCATCGTTAGCGAATTCGGCACCCACTGTGCGCACAGCCTTTTGACACCCAAAACTTTATTTAAAATATTGCGAAAAGATATTGAAATTTTGGTCGAGTTTCTTATGAAATATGAAATATTAAGATGACATCGAGGTTTTAATTCTACTGTTGAGGAATAGACGGCGCCCCTTGAAGTTACTGAACGATCTAGAATGTATTGAATATGTTTAAACAGCGTAATGTAAGTTTATTTTTATATAAAGTGTTATGAATTTGGTGCCTTGTAATAATACTGATTGAGACTAAGAGATCTGTTATTACATGGATTATTATACGATTCTTATAAAATCTCATTATAAAGATAAAAATGTTGTCTATAAATGTACTTTTGTACGATTGACAAAATTTACAGTCACTATTACGCACAAGATTGAATTATTCTCGTCTTCTCTGTCTATTTTTATATATACAGGGCGCCTTAAAAAAATGTATGCACACTTTTAAAGTACACAACTCTTAATTCTCGTTTTCTTTTAGGGTTAAATTTATATAAAGTATTAAATATTTTCTGGGCAACCTGTATGCCTTTACCTAATTCTTATTGAAATTTTCATCCATTTATCGCAGCCACAATCATGTAACACGTGTTATTTTTTTTTTTTTTTACGAACATGCTACAATGAAGAACTACAATGAAAGAACAAAACAGGATATTGTTCACCGTGCGAAGTCAGTAATTCTTGCAATACGATACTCTCCTCCCCGAGCCATGTGCATGAACTTTAGACAGCTTTGAGTCATTTCGTTTCGGAACCGATAAGGGGATTTGAATGTTTTTTATGCGAGCATGCTTCGACTGCGTGCGACGATTATTCAAGAATATTTGCACTGCGGATAGAGTCAGTAATGAGTGACATAATGTATATTTAAGTAAGCACTGCATCAGAGTGCATACCGACTACTTGCTGGGGTTTCTCCCCTACCTTGGAGGAATCTTATCACATTATGTAATGTAACGTTAAAAATGTATGAGAAGTTTAAAATTACATTCAGTTACTACCAATTAATTATCATAATGATTTTATGCGGGAAAAATAAGAAGATGAGTTCAATATCGTAATTCCAAATCTACGTTTATGGATCCAAAACAACGGAGATACAATATATTTTGAAAAAAAGCTTTAGTTAATCTTAAATTATCGTGTATTATGAACTATGAAGTTTCTTCATTGTTCGCATACCAATAAAGCGGATTTGAAACAGATAAAAAGTGTAGTTGCATCACGGCCGATTACATCTTCTGTAATAACAGCTGGCAATTACCAGCAAAATTATTGTATTTTGCAAAAAATTTGATTAAACCGAGGAAGTATGACTCAGAGCGGAATAAATACTCATTGCATTTGATATAGCTGGCATAAATAATTGCAAATTAAAATTTGTGTAATTGATACGAGCAAATCTATTTTATGTTTCAATTTCAGATCAACATATTTCATTAATGTCAATGAAATGCAAAAATGTAACGTAGAAAAATGTCGATTGCATTCCACCAAACTCGTTTCAATACGATACAAAGGTCTATAAAGGAATTCTCCGACAAACGTTTCAAACGTATATTAAAAACTGCTGTTAAGAATTTGTACTAGTATCGAGATAGAATGTCAAGATGTTTGAATGTAACATTTCCTGTACTCATTCTATTATTTTTTATCGTATGAGTATCTTTAAAGATAACGAGATAATATTTATAACGTAAGTAACATTATTGTTGGTCACTGACCGTTAAACTTAAAGCAGAGCGTAACGATACCAAATACGTTTATAATTTATTGGTCAATCAAATTCGCAAAATTAATTATTAATATATACGCATTACGTTATTATCGCCACGCGTATAATGTTGTGATCTAATATAAGATTCGACTTAGTGTATATAAGGGAACAGTGCAAGATACTTTTCCAGTATTACCAAATGCCAAGTAATTCTAAATTATATTACGGTTTTTCGTGAACATAAATATTACCGTGTCTGTGTTCTCATTCGTATTTTTTATTATTCGGCACTGTAGAAAAATGATACCTACTGAAAAAATGTTACGAATATTTCCAGCCCGAAATTCGTACTGATGTACAGGTTGTTGAAATTGAATTCACACTTTTGCACATCAAGTTTACTTAGTAGTTTTACATATATATTATGTTTAAAAAACATGAAATAATGTTAATGATATAGTAAGAAACTAAAAATTCTGCGACTTTCTTCGAAGATTACGACAGAAATTGGAAGACGATAATCTGGACAAAGTTTGGTTGATTTTGGACAACCCAAGTATTGACAACGGGCAGGAATGCTGAACGCTATCGAAGAAGTCTTTTCCAAAATCGAGTATAGCGTAAGAAATATGTTAGCTGATCATTGCAATCGGCAATAATTTAGTAGATGTAATTAATAAGTCTGTTGGATCTGTTACATTTACAAATTGTTATGATTATTATATGAACCTGTATGTTAAGTTACCAGGTGCTGCTGCAAGAGAACCGTTATAGGCTAGTTTATTCTGTACTATACATATGTACATAATAACCTAGTCTATAAACGGTTCTCCTTGAATTATTGTTATTAATAATAATGAATTACTGAATTATCCGTATACAGTTCTCACACATACTATCATCATCTTCATATATCACTATGTAATTGTACGAATTATAATAAAATGTTTGATTTCTTACTATGTACTTAATATTATTTGATGTTTTTTTAAATATAATATACATGTAAAAGTATTTGATTTGCAAAAGAGTGAATTCCATTCGTAAAAGTGTCAATTTGATTTACAAAAAGGATGAATTTAATTTCAAAAGCCTGTAATTTTCCTCTAAAACGTCACAGAGAGCACAAAACTACTGAATCCCATTTGAACTCCTACCGATAAACCACCTTGATGTTCTCAAATAAATCACAGGATATTTCGATGTAATTAAATTGACGTGTTCCAAAGTGTCGATGCTTATTTGCCGAGCGGATATTATAATTACGCATGCGCGCTCGTACGTTTATGACACGATTGTTCGATGTGCTCTACACGTATAGGTGTCCGAAGTGCTTAATAGGTATGGACATTTGAATATCTATAAATCGCCAAGTAAACGCGGGCAATTTTGCCTTTGATATATTCGGCATCGTTGCGTGCAGGACCTCACTGCATTATGCATAAGACGATGATTATCCTCTAAATATATGTATGTTGTACCTCTTAATAATTAAACGACCTTCGGATCCCATTTGGCTTGTTTTTCTGCGCGCTGGTGTTACAACTGTAACGGAATTTGTAAACCAAATACGGCGGAGGGAAAAAAATACGTATTAATTGCTCCCAAGCTGACCGTTCGCAAGTATCGTTGAAAAACGGATTTTATAGTCGTCCTGAAAAGTGACGGTGAACATTTTTATTTAATTATATCACAATTGTTTTTTGACGATTTTCCGAATATCTGTTTTGACCGAACTTGGAGGCATTAATTATGGAAGTGAAGAACGAGGTATGGTTGGGTTCTTCGAAGTTTAAATATTTGGATTATGCCGCCGATAGTAATCTGCAAATGTTGAGCTAGGCTTTTAAGCAGTTAAGCGCGTTTGGCGTGTATACACGTCGAAACATATTTCTATTGCGGTACGGTTGACGAGTATACTCGTGCAAAATAAAAAAATTACCTTTGAGTATAAGAATTCGAAATTTCAATTAAATGTAAGAAGGATATTATTTGGTGGTATGTCTTCTTTATATTACTAATACAACTGCTATGTATTTTATATTGGGGGGGGGGGTTCAATTCTGCAAACACAAATTACTCAAATTAGTTGACCATCTACATCCACAAAACCTACATGGCAAATTTTTATGTTTATAACAACCATAACTTTTTCAGAAACGAATTGTACATTTTTTATCAAATAAAGATGTAATCCTTCCCTGCTTTTTGTTAAATTTATAAGAGAATCATTTGCCTTGCGTTCGACGTGTATACTCGCCATTGCTTGATTTTAATTCCGCACTTAACTGGTTAAAGAGCAAAGCCAAATGTAAACTATTCGTAGTTTTATAATAATGTCAGTGCCGATGTTTGTGCCGAACCCTGAGACTTGATAGATGATTTACTGAAAGGACATTCTTAAGCGTCTATGCAAGATTTATCGAAGCTCTGTTTGTCCAGCATTTTCCCTTTTCTCCAATTAAAGTAAAAGGTAGATGTACCTTTATTATGTGCGCAAAAGCGCCATATCTCTTTGATCTCACTGCTTTGAACGTCAAGGAAAGAATTTCATCTGGATATTTGTCAGGAGATTTTTTGTTATCATTGGAAGAATGCAGAAAATTTAATCGTAAGCAGCTTTCGGCGATGCGGGAAAATCGTTTAAATAAAAATTCCGTATTTTTTGAATAAAATGCGAGAGCTGGATTGCCGATTCGTACGCCTGAATTTAATTTATTTCTATGAAACCAAAGTGCGGAATAAATAATACAATGTTATTCCAAAAGTACGAAAAGCAGTTACGAGGCGGTAATATAATCACGGCCGTAGCTTTATAAAGGTAACGTTGCACTTTTGGCATTATTTTCAGATGCGAATTGCATTATAACTCTGGTGTACGCTATGCGACGTCGCGATAATAATGAACCACCAGAATGAGAATATCATGAATTCTGAATGAATAGCATTCAGAAGCGAGTATTAAACTGACTTTTCAAAACATATCCTTTCTTGAATACGATTCATCATTATTCTACCCACGTTAGAAACAACAAATCCGTAAGTCCGAATACTTATTTGCTTCCTTCAGCCCATTATATGCCAGAGCCAAGTGCAAGCCTAAAAAATACACGAATTAATTAATTCCCTACAGCAAGCTAATTAGAGAAAAAATATTTTTATCGAGTTTGTACCTTTTATAGCAGTCAGTACAACATTTAGGTACAAGGACCAAAGCCGAAAGTCTCACTGCTTAGGTCGCAATAAATGAAACACAAACATCTCAAAAAAGGAACGATGATGAAAAACAGGATAAAAAAGCAACGATTTTTCAAAACATATCCTTCTTTGCATACGATTTATCGTTATTATATACACGTTACTCTATCCACGTTAGAAGCAACAAATCTGTAACTCCGAATACTTCTTTACTCACTTTGTTCCGTGTGCTTACTCTATTCACGAATAACGTAGCAGCAAGATGCTATAAATTCCATTTAAAATTCATAACCTTCATTACCGCAAACTGTACCAAAATTGATAATGATACAATGAGGGAAAGTGGCTTTTATTTAGAGGTAAAATATAACGGCTGGAAGGTACTGTCGGCCGGAAGAAAAAAAAAAAGGGAGTCCAAACCATGTCGGTATTTCCATTAACGTGCAAACCTTCTCGCGCGGAAAATCACGAAATAATCGGCACTGTGTTTTAACCGCAAAAGTGCTGGGAGAGCAAAACTTTCCCCGTGCTTAACAAGCTGGATTGTTATTGTATTTCGCTGAATGCCTGAAATAATATAGCCAGCGGTTATAACCGTGGAGAATTTATCTTCAGAGGAACACTTTGAAGCCTTTTCGACCAGGATCGAGTAATGCTAATGAAATATATCGATGCGGCAGTTTTATTGCGTTTCAATTTTGGGGAAAAAAACATTTCGAAATGTGAATTTGTTTTGTGATGAAACACGGAAATATTACGGATATAACCGCATGCTATCTGCGTAAGCCCGGAAATCAATTTTCGCCGATGAAGCTCCAAAGGGTAATCGTACGAAGAGACACTTTTGATCCTCGTTATTGGAAAGCGTAGCTCTCATGCTAACGCTTTCTACGATGTAAGTTTGAGCAGAACGTGGAAGTGGTGTACCGTAGAGAAGGTCTGCAACCTTGTAATAATCATAATTATCCAAGCCTCCAAACCGTGAGCGCGAAGGTAACGTAAAGAACAGAAGTTTCCGGCCGGGCCAATTTCATTTCATAACTTGGACGACATTTTTCGTGCCGCGCGTTGGTGTAATCATCCTTATGCGTTACAAAAAACTTTACGCGTTATTTGAGCGAGTTGAAAATATACACGGTATACGTTTTACAAATATTTGTCTACACGAATTCCGCTCATATGTATATCTCTACATTCTCCCAACACCTAGGGGAAACGGCAATATATCCGCGTCTGCATACCAACGCCGTGCCGCTCGTGGAATCCACGCTACATCATGTCATTCAACTATCAAACTATTTTTACCGGTATTAAAAGAAAAACATTGTGGGAATGCTTGACGTCGTTACATTGTTGCAAGAAGAAGTGGGAATTTAACTTTATCGAAATACAATAGCTTTTTTTTTTTTCATTCTTTATGAGCGATTATGTACGCAAGTACAATATAAAAGACGATAATGTATAATGTATATAATTATGAGAGATAGCTTGGATTAATAAAAGTTCATTCGGTGTCGCACGATGTAGACAATAGTAGGTTATTCGATAAGTTTAATAAGTTTAAAACTTTAATTTAAAGTCTTAAACTTTAGTGGACTTTAGTTTCGAATAGTTTAGTTAGTCGGATCTGAACCGCCACGTGGCTGGTTTATATTATTATTTTAGTTTCATTTTTGTAAATACCCGTGTAACCCTATTCCGCCCCTACATTTTATGTTCAAAGAAATCGTTCTTTACATTTACAAGTGAGGACAATGGGCATATATTTGTACCGACTGCTATTCAATTATGTCGTATTCCTTTAGTTTCAGTCTCCGACTGCAAAATCATTTTGTTTCAATTTAATTTTACACAATACCAGACTCGCTGCCTCTTGTTTAATTTAATTTGATTTGGACCAACATCCAGCCAGATGCTTGTATATATACCCACTAACGGTGCATTCATTTATTATCGTTATTGTTAAAACCAACAATGGAATGCTCAATTGTCCCATCCTTGTTATCTTTCTGCGTATAATTTCGATACGTTAAGTTTCTTCCATCGTGAAACGCGTTACCTCGCCGATTATAATTGATAAGACCTCCATAAGCTGATTGAATCGATAAGGCCCTCCTTCATAAGGACGAAATATAACGTCTTCAAATCGAATAAAGAATTGTGTATCGCGGACCCTTTGTGCCCTGCTCGAAAAAGACCCTACACCCATACATTATACCTTACTTCAAAGTCTTTAAAAGTCACTATATTGCAACCACAAATTCACCTTTCCATATCCATTCCGCGAACTTATCGAACAACCACGTACATGTGTTATAATATAACACGCGTATGATCCCGAAAATTCACGTGTTCAGATAAAGACGCGGGAAAAAACCTGTCGCGGCAGAATATCGCGGAGGAAAGTCGAAATTACCAGAAACTTCGGCGATGTCCGCACGAAACAATATTCATAAAGATGTTGCCGTTAGTGTTACTTTGACAATTTCGTTTCTTGATGCGGGGCAATATGCGTGTCGGCAGTCGACTGTGATGACGCCATGTGTTTCCAGCTGGATTAGGGAGGGTTCGGTGGAGTTCGTGGGGGTACCATATAGGGTGCACGAAATGTTCTGGCTCCCTGAGCTTCCGTGACGGGACGGCCAAACTCAGACAGCCGGCAACGTATTGCATTTATATAGCGATCGTCGTGGTGGATATGACGGGAAGGGAGAAATAGAAACTGTGTATTTACAATGGACGCTCCTGTCATATGCCTATCCGTGCTATGACTTGTGTTATTAAATAAATGCACGTCCTGCTTCTGGAGAGAATTAAAATAAAAATTGTAGCCGATACATCTGTCGGCGATCTGCATTTGGCCAGGTTGTTTTGCAATAAAGGAATAGCGGAATATATATTTAACCGTTTGAGTGGGACGAAACGCTATCGCGCTTCTCTTGTGTCGTGCCAAAAATGCGGAGGAACGCGATCGCGCTGCTGTTTGTTACTATAATTTTCGTTTTAGTCGAGAGCAGTTCTATTCACATCGGTTGAGGTTTTTATTAATGTCGTTCGATTGTGACTTTTGATGATACAAGAGTTAAAAATTGACATAGGAATAAAACATAATTAGATGCGTCTGAAAAATACTATCTAATTTGACTAACCAAACGGTTATATGTAAGCTAAGAAAGAGAACGTTTTATTCTGATGAATCCGATAAATTGTTATATACATAAGAGTCGATGTCATACTCGTATGTCGATGAAAGACAAACTCTCGAATACTGGAAAACAAGGTTGTTTTTAATATTTTTGTCAGAATGGTACTACACGCTTATATAATATATTTGGAAAATTGTCTGGGTAAAAAATTAAATAGAGTACAATTTAGTTCGAGCATTAGTGATGCCAGAGAGAAGGAATCGTTAGCAGCCAAAAATACCACGGGAAAACTATCGGCAAGTAAAAAGGTTTCTTTAGAAAAATTGCCTGGGCGAAACTTGCGACAGTGTAAGGTATGCAATAAAAAAAACTGTAATGAAATTAAAGGATCCAACTTAATTTTGGCTCTATGTAAAAAAGGAATTCATGGAATTTGTGCAGCAAAATACTCTTGCAATAAGTGAGAATAAAAAATATTCTCGTCGGTAAAAATTACTTTTCATATAATCATTAAAGTTAATCATAACTTTTTTTATTATTCTCCAAAAACAGTAACTACGCATTTTATTCCTCACTTGTAGCATATATACGGAAAAATTCTCCGGCACTCAAACGGTTAAAATTGAATAAACCTCGAAACTTTTTCCGAAATTATTCACGAACTTAAATATAAAATAAATTTTATAAAATAAAATTTTATATTTAAATTTTATCTATAAAATAATGGAACAAGAGCAACATGCTAGCAGTTTTATATGCTCGTATATTTTTTTTCCATTCACCTCTGTGGATCGACTTATATCCGCAAATGACACATCTTGCAAGGCATTTACTTTAACATTTCAGGTTAACATTATTGCTAATTGTCATTAATATTGTTATTGGTTATTTCAGAGACATTATATAATTAAGACGTATACGCCACCGTGTGAAAAAGTAAAATTATTTGATAAGACGTCGATATATTAGCGTGTCACCTGAAAATTACACGAGTCCATAGAGGGTTAACCGGTTCCATGAAATTCTCTGTTTTTATTTGGTTGTGCTGATATCACTTGTTTGTTCCCTTAGCAGTGTAAACATTACTTGATTTATTATTGTTATATGCTGAAGAAAGTATCGGAAAATGTACATTTGCCCTTACGAAATCTGCGTAATAATTTCTATTCGCCGGTTTGACATTTGTCAACCCTGTATCGGCGAAAATTTTATGACAAATTAAAGCCGTGTCCCCAGCGATATAACGCAGCGTTAACTAGGACAATGTGTCATTCTTAAACGACACTGTGCTTACTCGCGAAATTAGTTAATTACGACTATAACGGGAGTCCATGTCAATAATGTTACGTAACTAACGGACTTGTTCTAAAATTTGCAATACGAGCACTTAGCAATTACAATTCGTAAATTTGTACCGCATCAAAAATATCTAGCATTCCAGACTATAACACAAATCAATTTTCAGGTCGTATTTCATCTTATTCTTATTCTATATTTTACAAATAAAGTTTCAGAAATGCTCGCTTGGTTTGTCAAATATGAGGTCACTACGGAAACAATGTTGGTTTTAGTTTTAACCGAGGAGAACCTGTGGACTCCAATGTCGTGTTCAAAAACAATGTTCATGCCAATCTGTATTGTACATGATGTATCTATATAAATAAAAACCCGTTGCTCCACATTATCGCACATAGTACACGCCAAAGAAATTAATGTCTCAATTTACGGATTTAACACTGTGGTCCGTGGTTTGAAGTCCATTCGAGTAAGCTTAACTACTGTGTTTCAACTTATCAAAGTCATAAGACGCGCTTAGCCACGATTATCTGGATGATCTTTATATTCAAGTGTTTAGTATCTAAAAAAACACTGGAAGCTACCCTGTTTGAAGAACATTTATGGTGAACTTTTATGGACTGCATTCTTTCCTATTGAATACTACATATTTAAGCTTCTGTGTGAATACATTGTGTTATTTCCTGGAACAATCAGAATGACGATGCATTTTAAGGTGAAAAAGGTAAATAACATATCATATTGGTCATAGCAAGAAAATCCGTACATTTATATTAATATTCCATCTGATCTTCGGGAGTTAAAGTTCTGTCGACGATACCGACATTCGCGCGTGGGAAATAATTTCGGCCACGGTTGTGCGGCTTGAATTTTCCCCAATATTAATTCTATTTATTTATTACCCCCTTTAATTATTTGAGCCACACAACCGTGGCCAAAATTATTTCCCACGCGCGAATGTCGGTCTTGTCGACGGAACTATAACTGCAGGACATCAGATGGAGTATTAATACGAGTGTACGGATTTACTCCCTATGACCATTATCGTGTGTTATCAGTAACTATCGAGCAAACGAGGTTAGGAGCAAGACACTGCTACGAAAAAAGGTAAACATTGATGCGCAATAAATAATCGGTTAACGAACATAATTAGCTCAAAGACATTGTTCGTGACCCGAATTGTTAGTCGATCATGAAGTTCTACTTTTAGATCATTTTTATGTTCTTTTATGAGCTTTTTAGGTGTCATCTTCAGGGGTTCGTTATCCGAACATATCTTGGGGCATCAAAATCTTTCACAAAAGTGTTCGTTGTCCGATTAATTGCGACAGTTACCTGATTACTCACTAGGATTTATATTTCAAGCGCATGAATGTTATGAAGATGGTTAATGAAAGAGTAGAAAACATTTTTTATAGTGTTTATATATATTTATTTTTTGTAGGATAAATTTTAAAACAGGTTTTGAAACGTTATTTTATATTAGATTCTGCATAATGATATAAAGTTACCTTTCTTGACGAAAATTTCATTCGTATCCTCCTTTCATCCGAACATACTTTGCGTGTTTCTGCTGGATGTTTATCACTATCCATCCGCGATATTTCTCTTGTAAAATGTTTTTCTGCCGGGCGGTTCGCGTACGAAAGAGTTGCGGCATTTACTTCGCATAAAGTATTTACTGCTATTCCTGTTTCAGCCGCTGCTATAAAATCTTATATTTTATAATTAAAATTTTCGATCCGCTGTGATTTTTTATTCAAAATATACAGTCGACAATTGTTCGAATAACTGAATATAAAAAGCGCTTCCTCCGCCATTTTATCGATTTCCGTTTAAATGGATAATATGCTAAAAGTATATTTGCTTTCAACCCCTCTTTTATTTTTATTGTAGTCCATAATAACAGAGTACATATGTTTTTATATACTGGTAAAACCAGATCGCAACGGCACTAACCGCAACATCGAAATAATTACGACGGCATCATTGTGTCGATGCACCGCAATGCATGTATTAAGTAATAAGAAAAAAATGAAATTAGAAATGTTTATTGCGTTTCACCTCGGCAAAATGACCGACGGTGTCCAATATTTGATTTGTGGTCACTTTGTCAACGTCCGATTAATTGAAAAACATTATATAAACAATTTTAAAAATATCATTAACATATCTATATAGGTGCACCTATAGCCCGTTCTAAGAAAATCACGTATTTAATTATTTAATTATACTTATTGTTATTGTCTTTTCTTATTGTAGCTTGATAAGGACTCTGCATGTTGAGTCAAAACATCGCTTTTACTAATAAAAGCATCGCTTTGCTTCTGGATCGAAAAAAAATTCGTACAGTGACCTTTAATTATTTTAGTTTGCCACAAATTTGCATCAAGGTTATTCTGATTGTATAAAAAGTAATGTAGAATGTTCTCGATATAGAAATATATGTATACAAATTTGACTCCATTATTAATTTTCCTGTTATATTTCCTTTAATCCTCGATCAGTGCAGTTAGATGCACGCGCGTCATAAATCTTTCAGAGGAACGGGTTATATTTCCTCTCGGGGATATACGGTAGTGCAGCGGGTAGTGGTTCGAACTTCCACACGAGTGATCCGAGGTTGAAATCTTGCACATCTCTGCATAATTTTCCATGTGATATGTACACCGTAGTTTTGGTGGCTTGCGATCCACCTTAGGCTATCCGCATCATATTTAAGTACATTTAGACTCGACTAAATAATTACACGGTAAAACATCAAATGTAAGCTATATGAGTTGTTCATTTTGAATGTGGCCTATGTTCATTTATATTCGAATCGAGATATTTAAGGGTTTACGTTTTAATGAAATTAAAAATATACGTACAGGATATCGATGTGTCACACCGTTTAAGTGTATCTAAGAGCGTTGAATTTACAATTCCTATTAAAATGATAACAATTATTAAGTGGATAATATGTGTTTTATTGCCACAAATGGTGTTAAACCACTTTCAAAATTATCAACTAGATTTGCTGTAAAATTTGAAGAAGTTTTTTTGACATAATGTAAAATGCTTCAAATTGAAAAGCGATACTCGATTTCTTTTATGTTTCTTTATAAGGCTTCAAACACACAATTCGTGCAATTTAGGAAATTTGACTATTTAAATTACATAACAGTTTACTAGTCATCTACATTTTGTGTATGCGGGTGGGATTTGAAGAAGTCATAGTGTTCCAATGGTTTATATCATAATAAGTCTGTTATGTCCTTGTATTTCGCTGTTGTAATTTGTCTTTTAGTTTTATAAAATGATGTCGATACAATATTTTTTGATGTTCATGATCTACCCCTACATGTTAATAAATCCAGGATTTTAAACTGTGTATTTTCATCCATTGATATCTTGTAGAAAATTTTATATGGTTCATCTCTCAAAAAACACATCCAGCATATTTTTAACCGATTTATTGTTTCTCCGTTAGAATCCTTTATCCCTTTAAAAGCTGCGTCCCCCAAAAATCTTGTTGACATAAATTCCTCTTGTTTCATTTTCTTTCGAATAATGTTATTTCTTTTCGGCACTTTTTGATAATTTTGTAATAACCTTCGAGGCAATTGCTGTGTTAATTAATGCTAATTAATCAAAATGTCTTACATCACAGTATTCGGATATTTGAAAATCCGCACTTTCGGCCATTATTAATAACGGATTCGACTTAGGCTACTTTCAAAACGATGGTTTCAATTGTTGAACTAACTGCGAAAACT
This sequence comes from Ampulex compressa, assembly GCA_038496175.1. NCBI lineage: Eukaryota > Metazoa > Arthropoda > Insecta > Hymenoptera > Ampulicidae > Ampulex > Ampulex compressa. Next base: position 72,210 of record JBCFXI010000497.1, read on the forward strand.
TATGTGTCTAAAATTATCGTATGAATTCTGAATATGTTTAATCGTAAATATTTATGACAACTGCTTTCAGGTTGTACACGTAATTACGGGCAACAAAATATAATTTACAAGTGGACTTAGACCACTTTCAAACACAACGGCTCATATTATATTGCTTTGATGATACATTGCCTATAAATCTATATAAATTGTAGCATCTATTCCAAAAATATTTTACACGAATTATATACATTTATATCGAGCTGCCTTGCGACAGTTTTGCGAGCTGCGACTGTCATACACTTCATATGCCATAATAATCTCGTGCGAACGCTGCCTGTCATATGACGCGAATGGGTTAAAATAGTAGGTCTTCAGCCAGGTAATCTTTACCAGTCGGTGCCCAAAATTGGACAAGCAGATCAAGTGCTGGAAGGGATGATAAAATGATCCGCGAGAAAAGTAATGTGCCTTTCTCGACGAATTTATACTATGCATTGGGACTGATCGATGGACATCGCATAAATTGCAGTCGTAATACGTGATTCTGTTAATTTCTTCTGTCAATAGTATAGGCGATTCAAAGGGTACTCGACCGTGGAAATGGCGACACGCCCGTAAAACGGCATGGGACATAATCCTTTTCGATCGGAGATAATTTCATCTACTTTGCAAGAGCTAACTCTTGTTACAGTTAATCTCTGAAGTTATACTTCGAAATGTGGAGTAGTTGAAAAATATTTCATAACGCTCTATTCCTGATAGCTGTAAATAAAATAGCAGCCGAGAGCTAACTCGGTTTACATGTGTGATTACATATTGGAAAGCATAGGTGGAAAATAATAGGACGAGTTATACTCGGCAGAAGACCATCAAGAATTAATGCACGTATCTGCGTTTTATTAGGATTTCTAAGAATTGAGCATGTTTTTCTTCCATATTTGATAGAATTTGCTCGTATGTTTAATTATAAGTAGAACATAAGGTCGTGAATATTATTATTATAAGTGCTGTTCAAACATTAACAAAACAAAGATATGAGACTCTTACTATGTTTGGTCTGGCATCTAAAAGATCTAAAAGATATTAAAACGCTACATCACACTACATCTTGCTTCACTACACTTCGAAGGTAAGGCACGTCCATACGTCCAATGAGCTTCGCGCATACCGGTTTCTTGCGATTTCAAAAATGATAAACTCGAAAATTATACAAAATATGTCAATATAATAAATATGTGTTATAACTGTAGCCACGGTTTTAATGCGCAGTAGCCTTTTTCCCAGGTGGGTAGAAAAGTAAAAGAATGGTTTAAGTTCAAACAACGTTTTGACTCTCGTGCGAGCCCTCTTCAACTAAATTCAGATCTATACAATCTAAATTATACAAATAAAAATGCAATGGAAAGAAAACTTAATAAAAAGTTAAATATACGTGTTAAACAATGGTGGCTAAGATAGATATAATACAATGTGGAATAGGCCAAGAAACTGAACTAAAGACACCGAGGTGAATATTATAGGGGATGTTATTACTGTATAAATTCAGAGTTTGTTAAATGTGGAATGATAATACTATTAATCGGTTGATAGATTAAAGGTATACGTGGTGGTGTTATTGAACGCGTGTGGATAAAATATAATAAGGAGCTTAAAAATTTGAATTATAACCGACACCCATATTGATATTTCGATTTGAAAGCTTGTTGATGGAGAACATAATTTTAATAAATTTAGTAAGTATTATAGGTGATTTGAAGATTATTAGCAAATTATGTATATAAATATGTGCTTTGTTTGTACTACTTGTGCACAATTAACAATTCTTAGGCATTTAACTCTAGAACTGCTGGTTATTTTCCAGCGTATTTAGGTACACCGCATATATCTTAAAAAAAAAAGACGAACAGGAAATGTCTATAGGTTAATATGCTAATTTATGTACAACAACAAAATTATGAAAAATACGTTGCCATACATCTGACATAATTTTTCTATAAAATTACTTTCATTCTTAATAACACGTTCCGTGCCAGGCCAGTTTTACTCTAACTTACGATTTTTATACTTTGTAAGAAACCATTCCCTTTCAATTTTTCATTTTACAAGAAAAATTCTAAATAGCCTGAATGGAAAAGTCAGCGCGTATACTCCCCATGCGGCATGGAAAGTAATAATACTTTGGTACTGTCATATTTACACCACTTGCCTTTCTCCTCAAAATTGAGCTCTTTCACCTCTACGGCCATATTTGTTTTACAAGCGTTTTTGTAGTTCTCGATAGCAATACGTTAGATTGTTGCACGTAGAGATACGCGTTAATGGGCACAAAAGAATATTCCACTGCAAGATCAGTTATCAGAAAAGCGATACCATGTCAAATCATACCCAACGTAGGACAGCAAAGGGTTAATTCGGCGTTAAGAATGCAGGATTATCGTGCCGTTAGAATTATACGGGTATCCAATCGGGCGACGCCGCGCGTCCGATCGGCTGAAAGTGCGCAGGTCGTCCCGGAATATAATTCCGTCGTCCGCGTTTTCCCCCTATTTTTTTCTTTCTCTCTTTTTTTCTATTATAGCTCTTGCTCTTGGAAACCTCCCTCATCTCCGCAACCTGGTGCCAGTGCCGTAGCCTGTGCCAGTGCAACAGGTGCACGATTGAAGGGCCCAAGGCGAGTGTGGCGTTTAGATGCATATGATCATAATTTCGGATAATTAAAATATCCTTAACGTTCTGTCAAACGAATAATTTCAAAATAACATTTAGTCTATCTGTTTTATTCTAAATCGATCATCTTATTCTCTAGGATATACGAATCCTTGTAAATAATGGTGCCAGATTTTAATTGTCAAATACATTTCTGTTAGCCACATCCGTCATTAATCGCCTTTTTACAATATACAAATACACGAGAGATGAAATTAAAATGTAATCAAGGTATCGCAGCTGCAAGAAATTTACGTTATACCGGACTGAATATATGGATACGTCAAGCACGATACGCGTATATTTTTTGCACTGCCGTACATTTGTTTTTCGTGAATGTGAATATATTTTATGCGCATATTCAGTTTGCTTTATAACGATACGCGTCTGACACCGACTTTAAGCTAGGCTGTCAATTAAACACCAAATCTTCTACCACGTACAAATATTCGGTGTTATAAGTGGAAAGAGTAGAAAATATAATTTACCACCTAATGTACTAATGAAATAAATGTCCTATCATCGTACTAAGGATATACCGTTGCTAGAGGTTCAAAGAACCGACCGCGACATCGTTATAAATATCAAAAAACTTAATGACAAAACCTACACGATCGATGTATTTCCTAAAACGCTAATCAAAGAATTAGAAATAATCCTTTTTATTAAAACATCCACACAAATAACCTATCACTTCCCGCGAGCGATTATATATAAACTAACTTGGAAAGCTGGGACGATTATATAGATGATATATGTAAACTACATTCGTTCTGCGCATGTTAATATAAGGTCCATAGATTATACGAATTTGAACAGGGCACGTGAAAAGCCAGCTACGTCACTACCCTCTCTATTTCCCTTCCCCTGGCGGATCCACCCCATGCACACGCGCGGATACCATAAGCTTAAAGGGGATGCACTCTGGCTTTTGACGGCCGACCTTTTTGTCGTCCGCCTTTCCCCCTGCTGTTTCTCGTCCAGCTGGAGTCATAGTCGATGCAGGCTATAGTTGGACGGCCTGCACGGCGAAATAGACCTTTCACGATGGTGAAAGCAATGGCTGTTTTAGGATCGAGATGGAGATTTCGAACATAAACGCATTTACGAAGATGAGGAGCAAGCTGGAGGAGTAAGGAAAAAGGAAAGAGGGCTAGGTAGTTATACGAGTTGTCGCTTGGAATCGATCCGAGAGTATTCGGTCATGGGGTCCTCATACGAGGACGTGCTAAATAAATGTCTAGTATGTCTAATTTCGATACATTTTCATCATTTCTAAACGTTGTCCTTGTATTATTACAAGCATAGATTCTATTTGAGAACAGTGTCGACCTCTTCTGTCAATTTGTGGTACCACAAGATAAAACCGAATACGCAGGATTTGAATGGACTCTCCCCAGTTATCTTTGTACCTCCTTCATGTATATATATATATATTTTTTTTTTAATTTAAAGGGGAAACTTTACCCTTTAATTTTAAATACCTAATAACTTTAAAATTTTAAAGGAGAAACATTGTTTTTTGCGTGGAAAAGTGCGTTTTTGAGAGTGAAAACCGAAAAGGTTTTTTAGAACACAAGGTAAGTGAAATATTTATAACTTTATGCTTGTCTTTATTTGAGTACGTTGTGCTGCAAAGGTTGTCATAGGTTAGAAATTTAGGAAAGTGATTCGCTGTCTTTTTAGCCTGTTTTTGTGGCGATTTCGCAACGCCTAGAGACCCAAGATCGACAAGCCAGCTGCCAGAAAAAGGGGGCGTTCCACTAGTGAGAGTCCAATTACATCTCCAAGTGCCTCAAAAAGAACCCACGTGGAAGTTCATCCACCCGCTGATGTCCGTTTGGATAACGTTGGGCATCTTCCATTGGTCGGGGATAAAAAATCATTTGACAGGTGCAGGAAAACAGGTTGTGAAAGGACAACCAAATTTTATTCTGAAAAATGTAGCGTTCACTTATGTATTGATAGAAAAAAAAATAGTTATTCTGATTATCGTTATTCAAAAGTTCGATAACCTACTCTATACATATATAGTCTATAAGAAAACTTTTTGTAATGTATGTATTTTGATGAAATAAAATCTTATAAAATACTTTAAATTTTCAGCTTATGTTACACCAACTTGAACATAACTTGGGGACGCGTTACAGCCCCCCCCCCCTCCCCCTCTCCCCAGAAAACACCTAGGTATACTTTATACACCTGAAAAATCATAATTTAATTCCAAAGAACTGGTTAGCAAAACTTTTGACTTTCGAAAAATGAGCTACATTTTGATGTTGATCATTCAACACTAAACTAGTACGCGAGTAAAGGTGACTCATCTGTAATTTATACGCACGCACGTACTTATACATGCATTTAGTGTTTTATCAAAATAATCTTCTTATGTGATCGTGAATTTTTTTTTAAGTTTCCGTAATTTTTTCCGAATATGTGAATAATTCTTATTTGAATAGAAATATTGACAAATAAGTCTTATTTACTTCATTGCATTGTACACGTTTCACAGTACGTCAGTTTCACGCGGGCTGGAAACATTTTTGCTGCTTTTTCTTCTCATTAGGTTATGAATGTTTTTTTCTCAAACACAATATATAGTTTGATCAAGTAATAATCGGATTGTCTTACTTTGCATACAAACACAAAGCATTAAGGTCAAATTAAGTTTTTAGAAATTAATAGTGTCTACACGTTTTATAGATATATTGATGAAAATCTATATTCCTATATCAACATATATGTTATAAGCATTAGTACACTTTTAGCTGTAACCCATTATGTGCTAACGCTAAGTGCAAACCTGAAAGATGCACTAATTAATTAAATTCCTACAGTAAGCTAATTACAGAAAAAATATTTTTATTGGCTTTGTAACCTTTACAGCAGTCGGTAGAACATTTAGGTGCAACTATCGAAACTGAATGTTTCGCTTTTTAGGTAGAAATAAATAAAAAACAAGCGACCGAAAAAGGGACAATGGTGGATAATGGGTTAAAGTAAATACTATAGTCTTGACATATAAATATGAAAATTATTTGCTATATTAATATCATGCAGACTATATCAAGTTGCTAAGTAGTCATGTTATTCAACTTGTACTACTGTTTTATTTCACTCTCTTAAAAATACCTTTCTTGATATTTACTTTTTGATGCTGTATGATGCAATAGGATTTTTTTCAAAGTATCCGTATTAACGTTGTATTACATTCAAATCCGATTACCGTGTAGTGATTTTCGGATGCTGATAAATTATCTGTACGGGATTATATAGTATTATAAACATTTTGCTTCAAAGTATTACCTAGCGGAAAAAATAAAATTGCTTTTTATAATGATTATATACATACGTATAAACTATGTGTATTTAAAAAAAAAATCAATTTATTTGATTAAACAGGAATAAATGTGGTAATAATGCATGATGTGAAACCAGTTCAATAGTAACTCGGCATTGTTTACAAAAGTTCTTTGCTACATCGAATATTAACGCTTTGAGCGCAACGATAATAACTTAGATATACAAAAACTTGTGAAAGCAAATGCACACCGACTTTTACGCACGACTATCGCTTCCAGACATAAACTTCTATCCCGAAGTAAACCTGGCGCTTTGCATTTGCTACAATATTCCATAAAGTAGGTCGCATAAAAGAGTCTGAGGAAAGAACGTAGATCGCAACATTCGGTAAAAGAAACTATATTTGTCCGCCAAAAAGTTTCATATGCGTACGCCAAATTCAATTGCATATACATAAAAAGGTTGAGAGAAATATTAGAACGCAGTGCTCCCTCAAATTTGCAAATGGGATTTGATTTAATGTTCTGTGTAGATTGTAGCCCATTATATCTATAGTTGGCTAAGAGTACAAACCGGGCAAATTTATGCTTTACACAGGAAATTAGGGATATAGAGATGGACTGTAGCGTCAGTAGTTCGTAATTTATACGCATTGTATAAATTTAGAAAGACATTTTTGCATCTGTGAACTGAGGAAGCTTTTTCTGAAACAAATGCGACCGTTACTTTAATTCCCCTACGAGATAATCGTTTTATCTTTCTGAGTACAACAAAGCTACAGATTTTTAACAGTTGCCCAGTATGAAGTAACAAAGTGGTATGCAGCATAACGATCGCGATCTTTATAAATTGCAGTACTTTACAATCAACATTTTATTTATGCATTATGTCCCAAGGCGACTATTGTTTTACCTACAATTTACAAATCATGATAAATGTAAAAGTTATACTGTGATTGCTTTATGAATTTATTTTATTTACTTGCTCTTTTCAATTCCTTTTTATAAATTATGATTATACGGGACTTAAAATTGCGATATAGTCTGAGTATTATATCTTTAACCCTATAGTGCGGAATGTTGTAAACTTTTAAAATAAAACATTAATAAAAATCTAAAATATGCATTATAAAAAAGCAAAAATGTATAAATACTGAAATAAATTGTGATTGATTCACATATTTATCAGTGCGCAGTGTACGATTAGCATCTAGTGATTAAACATAACATTCAAAATTATAGGCTTGGTACACGGTACTATCAAATATAAACTAACTCTTTTAATTTTTTGAAATACTCAATGTATACATAAGTGGTCCTAACCTTATTGCTCGCGACACTATGACAACTTGCTTGAATTATATTGGTCATTAACGAACAATTAATTCTCACACTTCTTAATAATTAAAAAAATTTCCGTCTAGTTTTATTAGAAGAATATTTTTAATCGTCAGAACAACATTGTGTGTGAGAATGTCTCTAGCCATGATTGTGTGGTTCAGATAATTAAGGTTATAAAATGTTAAGAATTAAATGAAATTGAGAATCATCAATACAAGGTGGTGAATTAAGCCATATCTTTGAAAAAGTCGTGAAAAAAAGTGGACTCTGAAATACTGTATTTATTACCAGCAAGTAACAAAATTATAACATCATCCTGAAAAAAAAAACAGTCAAATAACATTTGATAAATTTTGTGTCTATTCTTCATTTTTTGATTATCAAAATTCTGATTATTATTCAAGGTATATTTCAAACGTGTATTTGTTTGTAGCTAGAAATAGAAACCGAGAGTATATTTGGTTTGCCCGAAATGATCATTATAAAGCATCGATAGCAAAGGATGTTGCGTCAAACTCAAGATAAAACCGTGAAAGTTCAACGGTTGATTGACGAGTAAAATCTTAAGTGGAATTCCCGGATGATTTTTGCTCCACCTAGAATATTTAGCACCTCTCTAGAAACATCCTCTAAATAACTTCTGAAAAGGAATGAACTTTCCCGTCAACGTATCGAACTTTATTTATATCAACCCTTTATTATGAGGTTAGAACGACCCCGATGCTACGAGTCGAGTTTCTGTAGGTTGACCAGGATTTATGTATCCACCTATTTACGTACCTTCTGCACACCATTCATCGTGACATTTACTGTTTACGATCGAATCTACAACGATTCATCCGCATCCCGCTTCTTGCAAATTCTCCCTTTAACAAATCAAGTACTTTTACATATATATTATATTGGAAAAACATCAAATAATGTTAATTACATAGTAAGAAATGAAAGATTTTATTACAATTCATACAATTAGATAATTATATATGGAAATGAATGTAGCATGCATGAAAACTATTTGCAGATAATTCAGCAATGGAATATTATTATTGATAATAATAATCCTAGGAGAACCGTTTACAGACTTAGTTATTATGTACTTAACTATGTACTTAGTAGTAATTTAACATAGAGATTCATATAATAATTATAACAATTTGCAGACTAAACAGTTTCAACAGAGTTTATTAATTACATCTACCGAGTTTCGTCGATTTAAAGGCTCAGCGAACATATTTCCTGCACTGAACTTGATTTTGGAAAAGACTTCTTCGATAGTGTTCAGCATTGCAGAATACGGTGGTAGATAAACTAGACTGCGCCTTGTTTGAAGTAATCTTCGAAGTAAGTCTCAGAGTTTTTGGTTCCCCTAACTCGCAAAGAGTACACATAATTTCTATCTTTTAAACATTTCCAGCATTCAGTTTGACACCAATGTGAATTCTCTTTCAGCCTAGAATCTTCAATAGCAAGCGGAAGAGAATCGAGTTAGGAATTTGAATAAATTGGATGTCGTGACGATTACGGTTACTGCTTGCTCTCGAGGAATTGCTTTTTCAGTGGTAAAACGACTCTCGTATCGTTAAATTTCTCGCAGGATTCGTGTTTCTCGTTGGAAAGGAAATCTAATTCCGATCCTGGCTTCTGAGAGAATAAAAGTTCTCCGTGAAAGCCTCGTAAGAACGGTGAGTGATTAAAAAGAAAATAGATGCCGACAGAATTAGAATTATATCGGGTCTTTTTCTTGCCGTTTTAAATTAGTCGCACGTGGGAAAGTGAGTGTCACGTTTGCACCAGATAAGTATCGACGATCGACCGCGAAAAATATTTCACGATCTTTTTTTTTTCCATTGCATTTTTACTCTATGTTCCTTTTCTTGTGGTAAGTTATTGACTGATAAACTGAGTTGATCGAGAAAATGATTTATACAAAATACACAATGTTGTCTATTAGGTATTTCACGTTTCTCGAAGTTTCTTTTATATAGCAGAAGATACGAACACATGGATGAGACGCAAGTTAAATAAATGCAAATTATATAGCAATTATTCTCCAAACGAAACTGCGATATCTCCAGGAGCATTGTCGTGTCAGCTGTAATTCATTCAGAGCCGTGAATGCAATCGAGACAGCATGAATAAGTACGGCTAGGAACAGAAATATGATCGTAAATAAATCGTGTAGGATCGGGATTCCTTAACCTCTTAGGCACGATGCGCCACTATAGTGGCTTTCACGGATGTCATCCCTCTGAACGACGCGCCACTATAGTGACTTTCGCAAATGTCACCTTATAATTACGACGCGTTACTACAATAGCTCACTCTCACCGTCTCAATGAAAGTATAGCTTTCATATGTTTTGTTTTACACTTTTTTTTGCTGTTCAATCCCGAGTTTACATAAGCTTACAAAAAAAAGAAAATAACATTTTGCGCGTTTCACCTTAGATTACTTAAAGAAATTTCTGAAAAATTCGGCGATATGAATAATAACGTTATCTGTAGCAAATATACCGTTGATGACGCCTTAAGATAATCTGGAAAACATTTTCTATCGTACTGCAAGTCCAACAAATCTCAAAAAAAGCGTTGCGAAATTGTATCATATGTTTAAAAAACGATATAAAACAAAGATCGTGCTGTGAGTATGAAGACTGTGACGTGGGTCTATGTGTCTTTTAAAAAATATACTAAATTGTATTATTAATTATTGAAGTAAATTATTAAAGTTAAAGCATATGTATCATATCATATCATAATCTTCTAATTTAATCATTAAAAACTTCAGTACGCATTGAACTGCTGCATCGTTTAGGCGTACTTCGCATCGAACTCTGCCCTACAGAGAAACAACCCGCGGAAAATTTGGCCGTGCCTAAGAGGTCAACACCAAGAGGCGTTCGTAGGAAAATTTGACCGGAAGGACTGAGTAGCTCACTTGATACGGCAGTCGTTTGGTAACCAAAAGGTCCTAGGTTCAACTCTCGGCTCAGTAAATCCAACGGCCCAAATTTTTTTCGCAGCAAGCAATATTGCAGTATTACACTTACGGTTTATAATGAAACAATCTGATCGACACGGGCATCTAAAATTCATATCTATTTGTATGTACCTTCGTAAAAGTACGTTACTAAAAAAATCATTTTGAAACGACATTAAAATATAATACATTTATATTTACCACGATGGTATATAACATTAATCAAATTAAAGGACATCCCGCTGCAGTTAAAAACACGATGGAAATCTTTTAAAAATACGAAGTTGAGATGTTTTTTAAATACTGACACTTGCAATCGGAATATCGTGAAACTCAAATTTGCGATACTACTTTGTCGCAGTAAAGTAACATGGACTATCTGTAAATTTACAAATGCATTGTGAGAGATGCATCTTTGCGTGTTTGTGTAAAATAAATTCACATTTTCATCGCCACCCCTCGTGCCATCGCTCTCCATTTTTGGTGGAAAGACAATGCTGGTTGTCCGCGCATCTGGTCCATTGCGATATCAATGTATTTCGCTTAGAGTCTTGTTTTGTTTTTGAAAATCCCCAGCGGTAATGTTCCTCAACATGTTATTTAACGACAAAGTATATTCCACCCCTCTTAACACACACCTCTTTACTTTGCACCTTCTCCCCATTTTAATACTCTTCGGGCTGCGTCTCTTAAAGCGGATGCGCATGAGAGTCAAAGGTTTCTAACTTTTCAAAAAAGATTTTGCATTCTTCGATCATATTTAATTTTACAAGAGTAAACATCATATACAAGTATCGAGTCCTGAGAAATTTGACGATTCGGAAGAATAGCTACGAAGTTGTATTCAAAATCGTTTGCATGCATACCTTGACTCTTTGCTGCTCAAGATATTTTTATCTGCTTTTCTTTGCCAGCCAACTTACGTTGCAGTGTATATTCAAATTACACTGAAAAATATGCGGTTGACAATCGCAGCAATTTCTTAAAGGCGCATTCGTGATAACCAGAAATAGAAAACAAAACGGGAGTCCGTTTGCTTTACATGCACGATCAGTGCAAAGCGTCGATGCCTAGAAATACGATTTTGTGCTATATCGAAATAAGTTCACAATTCATAAATTAATACACAGTACAGAAATCTGTATTTAATTGTCTATTGCAGCTTGTTAATACATAAATTGACTTTTCAGTATCATTTTTAACCGCTTCAGATCTATATTTAAAAGCACGAAACGGGTAAAAAAAAACTCAATTTTTTCCTTTAACCAGTCAGCTGTGTTTGACGCCTATATCCGTCATGCAGAAATGGTAGTATTTTGCCTCATGGCGACTATATCCATCATGCGCCGAATTTAGTTACCATTCGCCATTTAAATTGTAACTTTAGCGAAAACTAAAATATATTCGTGAACTTCAATATGTTTGGAATCTTTGAAAGTAAAGACGAAATAAAACGAACAAGGAAAAAATATAAATAAATCGAAATAGATTCATGCATCTCCGTACGCATTAATTGGAACTGCTTATTATAACGTAAAAGCAAAAATTGAAAAGAAATTAGTGCAATGCTATAGCTTGAGATTAATTCGTGACACATATAAAAAAATATTTCTACACTTTTTGGACATTATGTTTAAATTCCTTTTTAATGTATAAAAAGAATGGTGCGAAATTGACGCGAGCGAACTTTTTATCGGAGTATATTGTGGACACAATTACATCGTATCCCATCGAAATACCAAAATTAGCACAATTTCGGCCAAGATCTAATATTTTGCGCTTCAACGAGAGACTTTTCTCGGATTATATACTCGATTCTAACAACAAACAATTCTTCACGAAGGTGTGCACTTTGCTATAAAAAAAAAAGATTAGGAAGGAATCGCGGCATTGGTGTGCGACGTGCAAAGTGCCACTATGCGTCGTTCCTTGTTTTCGCGAATGCTACTCGAGAGAAGCAGTCCAAATTTGTAACTTTTACAGATATTTGATTTTTTCTGAATTTTACCTTTATCACGTACGTAGTTTACATTTGTGTTATGCAAATTAATAAATATTAGTAATAAAATTGTTCACACCATAAAATAAAGCCGCCCTTTTGATCCATTATTTTAACAGGCGACACTTACTCTGTATTTGACGACTATACCCGTGCACACGTAGGTGCGCACTATGAAAAGAGGGCGCCACTGCTGCCTGATTAATGAATAACCTTTTTTAATTGCTCAATGCTTCAAATGGATGTTTTACATCCCTGTAAGACCACGCGTCTCTTTTTTCCTCCTTTCCTCTTTTTGCGCCGTAAGTAAGAAAGCACATTGTGCAAGAAGTCGAGCTTACGCATAATGCGTTTAGCACAAAGCCTCGAAAGCGCATTACCGGAGGCGATCGTCCGATCTGGGGAAAAGGTTGAAACGTCGTGTACGGCTCTGGGGTTAAATGTAGATTCCCATCGGCTCGAATACGCCACGGGACGCGCCTGCTCGGCCCCTCGCGTTAACAAGGCCGAGCTTTGTTAATCGTATAAAAGATAAAGCATAGGTCTCCGCACGTGCACACCGCTGCGCCTGGCGATGGCCATTCAACTCTTCTCCCTCGCAGTCCTCCAATCGAATCGACCGTTGACAAGATTCGAATCACTTTCGACGTTATGTGACATTCGACGAACTCTTCGTGGTCCAAGAAATGTCCTTCGTTTTCCGCGAGCCAATACTCGGTGGAACTTATGTAATGTGGGATAGGACGAGCAGATATATTGGTCGGTTTGTAGGATTTTTCGACTATCGCGAACTCTTTACGTAAAGAAAATAACCTCGCTAGATCTACCAGCTCGTTCGATAAGTTCACGGGGCGTTGTCTGTTCGTGACCAGTAGAACTAAAATTTTAATGTCATTTTAATATTTTATGTTTAATAAGAAACTCAACCAAAATTTCAATATTTTTTCGCGATACTTTAAATGAGGTTTTGGGTTTCAAAAACCTGTGTGCGCAGTGGGTACCGTATTCGCTAACAATGCAACAAAAACACAACATTTGGAACGTTTTTTGCTTTTAAAGTCTTTTTAGTTTCAAGTTGTTAACTATTAAAGTTATTTTTACAACTATATATTCGTTTTTTGATTTTCATTCGGCGCACTTATTGAACAAGTCAGTATGAAAAAATTGTTACGAATGATCTTCTATAATAGATATGTTGCGATAATTAAATATAATTAATAAATAATAGGTAATAAAAAAAGCAACAAGCCAAAAAACTTACTTTCTTTCACTGATTACTAAATTCATTACAATATTTGACTCTTACATTTTTTGCTCGTTTCAATGTATGTTTAATAAACGAATGTCCGTAACACTGCATTGTGTATTAGAAATCACCTTTTTATAATACATAATGCTTGCGGCCACTATTGCACTTTACGGTTACACTATCTCAATTGAAATGTATGGAATATATGATAAGATAAGCAGAGCTATTGATCGTTGCTGAGATTTTACGTTCGATTACAGTTCTGATCACTTTCATTTCAGATTGTAATAGTTTTAATGGCTTGAAGATGAACACGATTGCGTGACGACAAGCACATCGGTTCTAGCTCTTATGCAATCCACAAAATTCTATCCGTTTTACATCGTGCACACCCAAAAAGGTGCTTCAAAGGCGCACTTTGATAATCAAAAACAAAGTAACCAAGAGTTTCTTACGTTAGCGTGCACGATCATAATCGATAACGAAGAGTGCGATGGCAGAACTGTATACAACGTAACGATCGCTTTTGGTAGATTTAATTGTTTATTTTCTTACCCCAAAGAAAAGCAAAAAAAACCTTTACTGCAAATAAAAGTGTTACAACTAAATAATTATTCTGTATTATATTTATGTATTTACTTTGTAGTATCGTATTGTAAAACATTTACGATATTGTAGATTTCATCACGATATTACATTGACAGGAATTGTTATCCGTATATTTTTTTCATATATGTACAGTAAAATTATTTTTATATGGATATATGAAATTAATATTGGAATGGTGAAATACTTATCAAAACTATTTTTTGTTTAAAAATGTTTTATTCGTCCAAGTTATTCCGTTTTTAAAGCACGTATTCTTCCATAACAGTATTTCAAATTCTTTAATGCATATTTAAAATATAACTTCATACAAAACCGGCTGTGTTTGATCGGATCTGAAAACGGGGGAACGATTCATTCTATTTTTATCTTTTTCTACCAGCACTTTTCCTCTTCGTATAATAATGCCATTACCACATTGAACTCCGACGTGGCTTCTGCAGTTTAAAAATATACGTTCACTCGAAGACCTGTTTTCATCAGGCCGGGTTTAAATACGCGATATTGGATTAACTTTGTCTAATACCTTTTTCCATTACGTACTTTTCACTTTTATGCAATACACTGAAATGATGAGATAAGCATTCAATGTCGTATTCATACCTATTGTGGATACTGACTGTCCATTGTTTTTCCGAATGAACGATGCTAGACAACTTGAGTTCTTTTTCGGTAAAAGATAATCGTCAATGATTGAATGACAGAATTAGTCTTGCTCCTATCGAAGATGCGTACAACCGTCAAACTTTCTTTATAATTGTACGATTCGAAATGCATCTTGTTGTTTTTAACGGACGTTGATAAGTGTTCGTTAATGTTGATCACAGCCCAGGGAAATTTACATTATTGCTGGGTCGATCAAAGGTGCTAGTTATCGTCCGTGTTACAAGACTTTTAGTGTCGCGTGCCACACGCAAAAACTCCGCTCGGTTGACCGTGTAAGAACTTAAAAACCAAGATTGTTCGTAATTCGCCAATTCTCATGACCTTCCGCTTTATACATGAAATATTAGTCCTGGAAGAAATCTACCAACGTGACTCTTCAGTTTCTAACGCGAAATTGAGATCGATGTCACGGGATATATAATAATAACGTACTAATCGACAAGTTGTTCGTGAAGCGGTTTTTCGTGACCTTCCGACACCTCCAAATTAGAATATATGAAGCGTTAATTTTGCAAGTGGTCTAAGTCCATTTGGCAATTATTTTTTACTACCTGGAGTAACGTGGTTAATTGAGTTAGTTGTCGTAAACAAGATTTTGCAATTAAGTATATTCAGGCGATACAATAATTCCGGACACATAAACTTTCGCAGTTACTTCAATAATTACAAACGTTACTTTAATAGTGGCCTAAGTCGAATTTGAGCAGCGAAATACAAGGATGTGACAGACTTATTACGATATATGCTCCTAAAGCAGCAGAACATCTTCGAATTCCTCCCGCATACACAAAATGTAGATGAGCTCTCAATTGTTATGTAATTCATATAGTTAAATTTCCTGAATTGCAGAACTTGTGTTTTTGAAGTGTTGTAAAGAAATATAAAAGAAATGGAGTATCGTTTTTTCAACTTGAAGCATTTTAAATTATGTCGAATGGACTCGGGCTTTTTCAAAATCTATAACAAATCTAGTTGTTTATTTTTAAAGTAGCTTAACTCTATTTGTGACAAGAAAACACATATTATCCACTTAATAATTGCTATTATTGTAATAGGAATTGTAAATTGAGCTCTCTTAAATACACTTAACATTGATGTCCCATACGTATATTTTTAATTTTATTAAAACGTAAACTCTTAAATATCTCGATTTGAATATAAATGGACTTAGGTCAAACTCAAAATAAACGGTTTATATAATCATTGAATTATTGAGAATCATTGAATTTTACTGAAATTATACGCATTAAGCACAAATTCTTTAAGTCACTTATGAACATTTTGGAATTAGTTATATTTCGTTTAACCGATGTTTCTCTCGAACGGAGTATTTCAATCATACTAAAATCGTAAAGCATAAGATGATCTGCCACAGGCGATGAAGTGATGAAAAAATATAAAATGTTACATTTCGAATACAGATCTGTGGTCCTTCTCAGAAATGTGATTATGTAGAATTATGAAAATTATAAAAAATGAATAAACTTTCTTTCATTTAAATTTCACATTCATTTGTTATGGGTCCGAATATAATGCATAAGTTATGCATCCTGTAATTATGTTTCCCCAGAGTACTAATTCATCTTTTACTATCTCTGTCTAACTTATCTAATATAATACCTTTTTATTCTAGCGCTGTATTTTTAACCCATTATTTGCTATTGTCTCTTTCTTGGGACACTTGTCTTTTTATTTATTTCTACCTAAGCAGTGCAACTTTTAGTTTTGATGGTTGTACCTAAATGTTGCACCGACTGTTATAAGGGTTACAAAGTCAATAAAAATATTTTTTTTCTACTTAGCTTACTGTAGGAAATTAATTACTTGTGCATTTTTTAGATTTGCACTTGGCTTTGGCATATAATGGGTTAAGTTTTGAGGCTTATGTCTTATACAGCAGACTTTGTCCGATCAAGAATTACAATATTAATTTATTTTTAATGTAATTGCTCTTTCCATTTATTACATTTCATATTTTTTGAAAATCTTGTTTATCCATTTGCAATCTATAGATATTAAATTGATTTGTTATATTTTTGTAGTCTTTATCATTGTGGATTATTATACTTCTGAAAAGAATCACAGATCTGTGATTAAAACCGTAACACTATGCGCCTTTTCTTCACTTCCTTGATAGATTATCTTACATTTTATTATCAACTACCAAGAATTCAACGTTTTTGATGTATATCAAAATCTTTTCTTGGCTTCTATCGCTAATTTCTTTCGTTTATCCGTGGAAACACCAAAATTAAGGTGGAAATGCCAAAATAAACTCGAGCATTATGCGTTCAATATACGAGCCTGTTAAAACAAAAGGCAAGGCGTTCCTGCAAATTAAATGTCCTCGTAGTTAATTCCGCATCAATTTATCGAGCGGAGCGTGGCAACAGGTGGCTCTTTGTCAAAATAAAAAAAAATGGGGCTTGTTTTTTTTTCCCCGGCAATAGCTTTCCATTCCGGGTCAACCGAGAGAAAGAACCTTCCCTTCGAGGGCCCGAATTTTCCGAGAAAATGCCGAATGCCCCTCGCGTGCGCCCCGTGGAATTGCATTTCGGGGGTAACTTCGATCCTGTTATTTTTCGCGCCGCGGCGGTGCCTTGACGTCACGGACTACGTATTACGGGATTAAAAGCTCTTCTCCCATTTTTCCTTTTGCCCTCCGAAAATAGGCGCCACGTCGTTCGACGTTCCCCTTCTCCCCTCCCTCTTTCTTTCCCCCTCCCTTTCTCCTTCCCTTTGCCCCCCCCCCCCCCCTCTCGCTCTCATTTAACTGTCTCCGTTACCCATACGCTCGTCTCTCTTACTCATTGGCCGATCGCGGTTACTTCTATCTATCTCTCTCTCTCACTCGTAGATTCGCTCACTCGTCTCTTTCATTTCTGACTCACTCTTTCGACCACTCAGTTACTGCCTCCCTATTTCCCTAGAAGAAACGTTGCTACAGAGCAACAAAGGGTCAAAGGTTGAGAGATAGACAGGTTGAGCCGAAGCACTGTATCGCGTTCACCATTCCATTCATCGGATGGTTTTCGTTACTGCCACGTTTCCTGCCTTACGCTTACTGAACTGAGATAGCTAATGTCAAGAAGTGATTCTCAGGAAAAAAAAAAAACTAGGTTTTTATATTACTAGGTTGTTTACGGTGTCAGATTGATATTTGAGAATTGAAAAGAGCAGCTGCGATGGAGAAACGAGGATAGACTTTATAAATAATGTATAAAAGCGGATGTTCAATTAAGTTTAGATTATCTATTATTTTATCTTAATCTGCTACAGCTAGAATAGAGAACAGCGCGATGAACATGTTAACGCGTTGTAGACTGGTCGAAGAGATCTGCCGCTTTGGTTAGTTGCGTGACATGATTTTGTTCGTTTTTGTTAATGGATTGTTAATGGAAAAGACAAGCTTCGCCTAGATGGAAAAAGACACAAACGTAAATAGTAGACCTGTCAAAAACATTTGATAGATTTTAAAAGACGCAAACTAGTACCGGTTAGTAATAAGCCACGCTTAGTTAACACAAAAAAGTAATTTATTTAAAGTTGTTAATAAAAAGATACATTAAAGAATACATTTATTCCTGAATGTAATAGTATGCTGTTGTATAAACCTGCTTGTTTCTAATGTTATTGAACTTTAGAAAAAATGCCAATCGTGTGTCAAACTTTTGTACTCAACAAATGCACTTTGTTGAAGTTATATGAAATATACGTGAGGCGATTATTATTTGACTGTTTGAATATCTATATATGTATATTGGAAAACGGCGTAGAAAGCGGAAACGCAAACAAAAAAGCTCATTAAATTTTATTTGAATAATATCAATGAAAGGAAATCACAGAGTCGATACTTTGGTGAACTGGGTGGCTTTGGCGTTAATGGAATACAAGTGGTTTTCTATCGCACTTTTGTCCATCATTGGCACACTGTGTCCAGTCAGCAGCTAACCCGCGTATCATGAATTTGATTCTCGTTAAAATCTGCTGCAACGTTAAAATCTGACGATACAATTGCAGCAGCACGTGGTTTTAGAGAACGGTACATTTTTCGTTTTCTAGCCGCTCAAAACATTTCCGGAGAAAGAAATGCGGGTCACGGTATTCATATTTTTGCATCCAATGCAAACCGCCTCTTTTTTAAATAACTGTTTTATATACGGGGTATTGTTAGAAACACAAGAGAGAAATTTCTAAAAGTATTTTATTCACTTATCTTATCATAGCGTAAAGGAATTTGAATTGCTCCAGTCAATTCTACGTATTTAACTCTTGGAATATTTTTAATATACGTTCATGTCTGAAAAATGATATCTAGTATACTAGTGTTATCACCAAAACTGTAGTCGTAACGTGTGATAAACTCCAATTCGATGCAAATATTAAATAACATCATTTAGATTTTATGAACAGGGAAAAGTATGCAGGTTCACAACCAACTTATACTTTCATAGCATAACAAAGAAAAACATTATAATGTGCCTAGTTTTTTTTTATATGTTGATTCCATTATAATTTTGACAGTTTATTGAATATTGGTGGCTTTTTTATGATCGCGTTTTTAACCGAACGTCATATTAAAGAGCAGTGTGAAACATAAAAGCTACTGTTTGGGGTTACTATGCTTTGCTATTCTAGAAAGATATGTAAGTTCAACGGATAACTGAAGTAAGATCTTACAGTAAGCTGTATAAGTTTTATTCAAATCCGTCGCGCGGCTTTTGAATTAAAATGGTCACTAATTTCGAAAACAGTTTCGAGAAAAGCGCATTTAAAGTTTTACACTCGATTCATATATAGAAATACTAATTATTTAATTACTTACACCGAGTCATCTACTCCTGGGCCATATAATGTTTCTTCTGCCAATGTGGAAGCTTCTAATATATCAATTTGCTGCTGTCTATGTTGCATTCTGCCGTCTCGAGTGTTCTCATTAAGGCGCTTGTCTGCCACGTTTACACGCTCCAAATCAGTTCTTTCAGCGTATCTATGGGCATTTGGTCCACAATTTATTCCGAGGGCATTCATAACAATTAATAATGACTGTGTACCTTCATTAAAAACACAAGCTGCAATATATGCAGCAATTTCTACAATAGTCGAATTACTACTCGAAGTTTTTGGGCTTATTTTTCACACTAGTTGATAGAAGCTTTAATTGTTATTTTTATTGAATCCACCGACACATCTTGAAAAGTAAATAACTATTACTCAGATCTTCATAAGATGTCTTGGTAACACTAGCAATATCAGGAGGTAAGGAGGGAAAATCTTGATTGTAAAAGGTGTAATCGCATTTTGGACATATACTGTATTTGGATTTTGGTCGGTTAAGCTGTAGTGATAATGCGTTGCCCATATTGCAGAGCTCTTATTCTCCATAGAATTACAATGTCGACGTATTTTGCGAGTGTCCGAATTGTATCGTATCTGGCTCGTGTCTGTCCTGTCCGTGGTTTTGAAAAATGTAGATGTCACCCCGAAGTCACTATGATTAAGCGGTTTTCCCATCTCCGCGGGTAAGGTTTTCAGGAAAATTCCCCAATCAAGTATCAAATTGCAGCTATAAACGACTTTATTAGCCTCTGCTATTGTTTCCGCGTCCGCCGTCAGCTACCTGTCATCGAGAGTCAGACAGCCCTTCGGTAATTATAGAATATCTGGAAAACTATTTGTTGGATTTACTCGTAAATTTTACATAATATTTTCGAGATATACTTTAAGAAAATTAAAAAAAAAATATCATTTGGATTTATTGTACTACCTTATACTTCGTTATTACTTTTAAGGCAAGGTACACTCACATTCCGATTTATTACATCTACTCTAGAATTTAGTATTGTTCCATCCGTTGTCAATGTTGCTTGCAAATAAATATTTATTTCAATAGGAACTTCATCGAATTGAACGATCTTTCAATTCTTAAAACGACTACGTTCAATTCTTTGGAAATTTAGTATATAGCATATGATAATTCTATAAAAGCACCGCAAATTAATTTAAAAAATCAATTACAGTGGAAGGATTGAAGTACAAGTTATGAATGTACTTTGACGGGTAAAATGGTAGGTAATATTGGAAAGATAGATGGGGTTAGTGAAATTATGGTTACGTTCATACTCGATGGTAAATTCTTGAGTTTCTAATCCAAATTAAAATTTATTCCAAAAACGATTAGCAGTATATTCGCACTCTTAGCTGTGGACTATAAAAAAAAATCTTGGTAATGTAGTTTACAACTTTAGAGTGATATAAAACGAAGCAATATGTCGATGTAGGGAACCGTGAGATTTTGGACTTACGTCACATTTTCAACAAGGCATATGCGATTTTACTTCGAGTATTAAATGGTCTTAAAAGCTTCGAAACATTGATAAAGAATAACCGGTAGTAATAAACGCAAATGGCATCCGGGGTCCTGACATAAAGTCAACACTCGAGACTCGCAGTGAAATCGAGAAACAGAAAAATGCTTGTTCTGCGATTCTGAGTCATTGCGTTGCAAGAAATCGTTTCTTCATTACATTTTCCGTGTGACTGTATACCGTCATAGTGGTGGTCCGAAATCCATCTGAAAAACAATCGATTCGTTATGCCGAATGACGTGAGCAGTGACCGAAAACTAAAAAAGGAATCGTTTCATTGGTAAACATCGCGATGTTTTTATACATGATGCTTGCTACGAAAATAGCTTACGTAATATTTTTTTACGATAACAAGATAATAACGAAGTTACCGAGATGTGAGAATTTTTACAATGTTAATAAACCACTTAAGCCGTCTACATAAGGTTGTTGATTCGTCGACTCTTTTTTATCGCGAAGTGTATCTTTACCACGAAGCGGTAAAGAGTGAATTATCGTTTAACAAAAGTACGACGTCTGTTTCGAAATAGGAAAACCTAGATTATGCGTTAAAAGCATATCGGAAAGTACTGCTATTTTTACGTCAAACTTTATGCTGCAGATTTGAAATTTATTTCTGTACAAGTGCTTTAGCACTGTTTCAATTTTCCCGATAAAGCAAAATCGATGTGTGACATGAGAACATACTTAACCCTGTTTTTACGTGATAGATTTATTTTGGGAAAAAGCCATATCAAAAACAACTATGTAAATATATCGTATATCTGTATGTTTAATTAAATCATTATATCGATACTATAGAACTTGCTCAATATATGTGATGAATGAATTAATGCGTGCTTGAATACAGCCTGACCTATGTGAAGAAATAGGCAAAAAAAATCCTTAAAGTATCAACAACTGGTACCTTTGCCTTAATTCTGTTCAAATCGTTCTGCACCAATGTGATGTAAAAAAAATCCGCAAAAAAGCGTATTTAAGTAGATATACCCTGGTATGTAAGAGGTAGAGATAGGCGTTATGCAAGCTCATTATCAAGGAAATATTATGGAAAAGACAATCGTGGAGAGGGGAATAGCATCAGTTAGAGAGCACGAAATGATTATAGAGTCATAGTTTATTAAAATATATTATTGTTTTCATATATTAGGTTACAACTTTGCCTCCGCCGGTTTCTTATAGCTGACTTTAACCTTAAATAGTGGTTTTTTCAACGTGGAATTCGTACTCTGTCCGAAAAATTGGAGAAAGCAGCGGTTAACAATGGACGATACTTTAAATCATACATGTATAATTTATTTGTTTTTTTTTTAAGATAATGCCTCGATTTTCGGCTAAATCGACGGAAGCAAAGTTGCACGCCTAACATGCTTTTCTTGAGTAAAACCTCTTACTGGTAATACATCGATTACCGTCGATTTGGTAGCTTGCTCGGCGTAAGCGGACGGAGGGTATCGTGGATTCGAGGATCGTGCTTATTTGTAAGCAACGCAGCGAGAATAGCTATTCGCGTGCTCGGTCACGTGAGAACTTACGCGTAGGGCGGAATGCATGGTATAAGACAGACATAGAATCGAGTAATCGATAGATAACTCCTAGGGCAGGGTGGGCTCCAGTTTCGTTGGTAGACGTTCCAGGGAGAATAATTGCTACCCGTCACGAATGGGGAGTACCGTCCAAGAAACGGGAGTCCCGATTAATCTTATGCAAAACGCGTCGAATTCGCGAATGAACTTGCCAAAAATCGCGCGCGGCCGGCTCTTCCGCTTTATCCCACATGACGAAATTTGAGCGTATTTCAAGCATACCTGTTATACCACCGACACTGCGATGAACAAATAGCAGCCTGTGAAATGGTAGAGATTAAAAAGAAGAATTAGACATAATTACACCTGGCTAGGCCCTTGCTGGGAATAGTATACAAATTAAACTGATCGTCCGTGCAATCCAGGACGGTTTATTTAATTTATAAAAAGAATTATTTTACAAGAAACGATCATAAGCCACGAGTGCGGTTTTGACAAATCTGCAGCTTTTGTGTTTTAACTACAGATCTAAATTAACGATGAAATTATTGTCGAACGATTAATAGAGTTTCGTGGCAGCACACTCGGGTTATAATCTACCCGTGAATTTTTTACGGTATTACTTTTGCATGCTCGATAATTGTATGCTTACGCATAATGAGCCCAATATATTAATACACGCATGGGAGCAAATTTAATCGTCGAAAATCGAAGGATTTCATAGATTCTATCGGTTGTATTAAATCCGTATAATAACGAGGAATTAAGCATAATCGGCGCGACGTACAAATTTGTCGTAATATTCGTTTTACTTCGCAGGATCAAAGTAATTTGCGCTCGCGGATGAAATGTCTGTCGGTAAGGGGTTAATCACGGCTAGACTGACAGACTTGAAGCGAATTAAAAGCGGATTTCGAAAAATTGGCTCTCGAGCGATATTGTTATTTTCGTGTGTGCAAATAACGGCGGGACCAGCGGAAAAGGCGAAATTGCCGGTAACGGTACGTGGAGCCGGGGCGCTTCCTCGGAAAAAAAGCCCCGTTGTGGAAAACTGAGTTTTTCGAACAATATCGCGAATTCAATTTCCGTACAAATATTCGAGCAAACGCCACCACGGTACGCACGTCTCCTCTATAGAATATTTTCAGTCCGTCTCACCGAGTTAACGCGTTCGCCGTGTCGAGGGTATTTTGCCTGAATTTACGCTCGGGCCGGAACCATTATTTCCCGATAATAACCGGAATTAAATACGAAACGGATATTTCCCTCCTATTAGCCCGATTTTTGTTTAAAGTCGAAGAAAAAACGAAGATAGGATTTTTTCATCAGTCCCGTTATAACGTGTAGCTGAAATGTTTTACTAAAAAATCAGTATATTTCTATAAAAATTCTGTGGGTAATATGAACAATATTTAAACCGTATTCAACTTCGGTGCGGATTTATTTTTGCATATTTAATGTGATGGTACCTATTACATTCACGACGCGTGCAAGTAAGTTATTAATGTCAGCCATCTTGGTGGAGTATGCAATGCCTTTGACCATAATCTCAAAGAAAGACATCTGGCGATGTAATGTCAAGGTGACGAGAAAATTTTAACTTGACCCTGTCAATGTTTTTTTTTTCTGGTTCTATTGGTGCCATATTTTAATTAAGCGTAACTTATTTAGATTATATGTTTAACTCGCAGCCTAAATGGTGACTAATTTTAGATAAAATGTGTGGATAAAACGTGACGTAGAATACATTATGGAATAATGGATTGATAACATAATTACATGTATGCTTCTAGAAGAAATGAGAATAGTTGGTACAATAGAAATTATATACATTGGTTCAAATTTCAATGTTTAACCCATTACACTCGAATATCGAGTCATACTCGGCATAGAAATACTTTCAAAAAAAGTTCATGTTTATTCAAGTAATGATTACAAATGGGTGTATACTAATATGGTATTTTTATGAAAAACGGGGGCGTGCAAAGGGTTAATAGGATCCGAATCCTGTTTGCTTTTCTCCGGAAAAAATGTCAAACATTATTATAAAAATATGTCACCAAGTTGCTGGTAATTAAACCGTGAGATGACCTCCGAGTGCAAAGGGTTAAAAGTTTCAAAACTATGAATTCTTCATCATTGTCGCTAAATTACTTTTTTTACCACATTGTAAAACTCGGTTTACTCATTTTATGGATTATTTTGCATACAGAGTTCATAACCTTAATTCGTTAGCGTGCGAATTGAATAGAGTTAAGTCTTGTAATTGGACTGTTCAAGGCATGAATCTGTTTCCTGACAAAACGTGCAAATAAAATGTAATTTCAAAGTTTTTGGGAGGAACAACGTGCCAAATAAACATCATGGAGTAAGAGATCAGTGTGATTACACTTGACTACACAAAAATTAAAGTTGTCTCTACCTTTTACGAAAATAGTCTTTTTTTGTTAGGTCTTGTTTTTTAATTTCTTCTTTACCTGCGAAAATTTAACTTCAAACAGAAAATTACTAAGACAGAAGAGCAGATACATTCTCTAAGCACAACAATAGACATTTATGTAAACAAAATGGCTTCTTTAGGAACAAAATATGACATACTCAATGTTGCCAACTTTTATTTGTAGCAATATAAAAATTACCAATATTGCAAAAATTGCCCTCTATCATAAAATCAATTCCCCTTTTTTAAGGGAAAGAAAGCTAAGTAAACATTTTTAACATTATATTCGTTTATTTTACGTCGCAATGAATACGAATTAACTATTTTTAAATTGGATACATTTTGAGCGTAGACCAGTGTCGGCCGACAAAACTTTCTAAAACCTGAGTAGCATTAAAAAGTCTCATTAGATGCAACGTCAAAATATCATGGTATTCAGTCGGGGCTGTATGGTTAAGGGAGAAACCCTTGCACTTTACAAAAGTGGAGGGAAAAAATCGAACAGAGCGACCTTAGACCTTTAAGGTTCATTATATAAACTACGCGCGTAGCATCCAAGACACAAAAAACAACTTTGTGTATTTTTAAATCTGATTAATACTCTTACCTGTCTATAAAAATGCCGTAAGTCATGAATGTGAGGCTCATATATCTCAATATATATTTTACGTGAAAAAACGGAAGACTATTTATCTCAATGCAGCGAAACAAGGCCATTGCTATTATACTGCACGTTATCTGCAAACACAATAGAAATAATAAGAATATTTAAGTAAGAGGTATTAAAAGTCTTTTAAAAAATATTTACGTGTAACGTGAAGGTCATATAACATTCTTAGGAAAACTTTTGACTTAAGAGAAAGCAGCTAAACAATGTTATTTAGAAGTTGTGGGTTACATAGAAAATATATTAACGATAATCTTAGCTTTATAATATGTATAAGGTTAACATGCAGGTCTGTCTTGAATTCGTTGCATCTGGCTGCCCATTTTGGTGATGGAAAAACACGCAATACAGTGCGTTGGATGTGTCATCTATTTGTGTAGGTTTGCGCTGGGTCTATGTCAGTGCTGCCATGAATACTCAGAAATGAAATAGAATAAAACTTGTTTTAAAAATATTTTATTAACATTATTGTATGTTTAACATCATTGTTATAGTCCATATTTTCACGAAATACATCTGTTGGATTTTGCATGGAATTTTTTGATCGTGACACATCTCAGAACGTAAAACTTCATCAAAATAATGTTATGCATGTTATAATACTGTGGCATGATAAGGCATCTTTCCACCTTGCAATAACTCTGTGTACATAAATGAAAGATTACTTTTCGAATACATACGTTACACTGACAAATATTGTGCTTTGTCGGTTTAACACAAGATATATATATATATACATATATAAATATTTATTTATTTATATATTTCATTTATACTTTATATATATAATAAATTCTGCAATGTAGCAAAAGAATTTAATACAACTGTAATTGCGGAGTACAGATCGTTCTTAAATTTAAAAGCCACGACTTTTTAAACTACGTATGTAATTTTTCGTTTACCTATGCTGCTTTTATTTGCCTCCAGAAATAAACGTGTCGTAATGTTATCAACGTATGGTAATATTATACACTTGTGGTATTGTTTTGTGCGAGATTAGGCATTCAGCAGTATAATGTTCATATACGATCATCGTGAAATTCTCATGCTTTGTTACATATTACTTCTGTATTTTTCCTTTTCGTAGCTTCTTATCACTTACGATAACTTGCAAGCATTTTGAACAATGTTATACACATCTCAAACAGTACGTGGAATGCCTGGCATTTACGTACCACTTTAAATCTAAATATTATTTTATGAGCGCCAAGTAAAGTACCCATTTATTACGACTGCTTCTCTCACAGTTTTTACAGTATGAGCTTACATAAAAATTGAGGTTAGAGTTTAGCCGGAACGTTAATAAATTGTACGCGGACAACGTACTTTTACGTTTTTCACAGTCTGTCACCGGAACGCGGACGCATAAAAATACGTATTTAGCAGATATGTGCTAGAGAGCGGGTATCGCATAAATACGATGGGCATTGTACGTATGATGTTTGCGTTGCTAGGCAACGCTTTTCATTGTTTCTTCTCACAAGCGTTGTTTGTCGAGTTACTCGGTCTTCTGTCAAATTCCTAGCTTCAGAACGTACAAGTTACATTTGTTAATTTGTTAAATCTAACTCAGTAAATTTTTTTTTATTAAAATAATCATACAGTTTATATTTAAGTGTAAAATAAAAAAGTTTTCTTGAGAAAAATAAAGTAATTTTGCGACTTATTGCGATTTCACTGAACGACCAAACTCCCGCGAGATTCACGAAGAAACGCTCAGTGTCGCGTAAGTGCGCGGTGAAGTATGTTCACATGTCAAGTGTTAAGATCTGAAAGAACTACTGTTTTCAGACGTTTCGAAGTTATTACTTACGTTTACTCTATTTCACGATAAACTGCAGTAACTCGTGTGAAATCCTGTAGACGATTAGGCATGGCAATTCCTAGCTATTTTCTTAATCGATATGTTGTAACCGATGAAATATGTTTGTGGTCTTAGCGAGCAGCTTATCCAAGACAGGTGGTCTCTTGATGGATTGAAAAACACAATGTACTATACGTTTCGACTCTGTTGCGAGTCCTCTTCAGGTATATTGCTTGAAGTCAAGTTACGACTGGATATTTACGAAATTTTGTTTCTTAGTTAAACGCTATCTCAACGAAACTTTCAACGACTATTGTTAACAAAACGTTATTTTCCATTTCTTATTTGTTGGAGGCTAACTTTGTCTCCTTTTTAGTTCTTTAAACGATTATTCTTTCTACGGGTTTAGGTATTGGTCGCCTAGAAAAGTCGATGTTATACCTGTAGACGATATATCCCCCATTCTTCCTGGTCGTCGTAATTCCAAAACGGATTTTCTTTTGGCGTGCGAGAAAGGTAGTACGAACGTAGCTTGTCAGGATGCTCGGGGCCAAGGTGGACTCGAAGAAGCGCGCGTGGCAGAGAGGGGAAGAAAGCCGTGGAAGGCCGAATAGGGGGGGAGGGAGAGGAGAGCGCGGCTGTGTTATTCTTTCCGAATAAAAGGCCAAGTTTGCGAGCTAAAGAATCGATCCGACTCGGTACAGCGCCGAGATTCGGTCTAAATGGACATGGTCTGTATTCAGCTGTAAATCGTGGTGCCTCTGAACAAAAATTTTCTAACCTGCGATAGTGGAAGATTTTTTATCGTTATAAAGAAAAGGACACACCTGACCGGTTTCTGTGACTTTCGCATATGTTGCAGACGATATTTTGCGCACATCTTCATGCATGTTACAGTTTAGCTTTAGATTTCTTCATAGTATATTTGAACGTCATTGAAATCGATGAGATATACAGTTTACTATGATTACTAAATTTGTTCATTGAAACGTTTCTGAAACAACAATTTTTTAATTAAAGCAGAAAACAAGTTACAGCTGTCGAAGCTGTTAAGACGAGAAGAGTCTGTAATTTCTTATAAAAAATACTGATACCTATGACGTTAAAGTTCAGGAAATTTTTTGTTATTTTAATTCAATACGCTAATAATTAGATAAATCTATTTACTTCTTTTTTCTGCATCGTTTTTCGAAATTATGTAGAATATAATAAGATTTTTGGGTTCATTTATGGGTGGCTCTATTGATTAGTGTTACACTGACGTTAATTTGTAATATGATGTAAGTCAAATGACAAATATTAGTCCTAAATTCAATATTGTTTAAAAAGAATGTGTCCTATTGTTACAAATATGTTTCGCTTTAGTAACTAAAGTTATCGATTTTAATTCGACTTTGATCAATGTTCGTTTTTCAATTATTCATTACTTATCGCCGTCTCATATTACGAAAACAGGTATATTTGATAAAGATTGTATATGTATAAGGACCATTCCAAACACTACCAATAATTCCAAACAAAATGCTTACGAAACTCGATACGTTAATGGAAATTGGCTCGAAATTAAATGTTGAATATTAGATATCGAGCAATAGTGATTGCATATTTTCATTTTCTGCCAGTTTGTGTAATTTTGGAAAGCACGTGCTTGCTGTCCCAGTTAGTATCCGTGTAAAATTAATATTTAATGCACGACAGGAATTAATTTTCTTATTACGGTAATATTTCAAAGTGCTGAAATACCATCGTGTCACACCAATTTACACTGCGGCTCGAAAGTTTGAAGTGATTTACGAGATGAGAAGAGAACTTAGATTTTTAATACTCGAAGTTACCGTATAACATAGCCGTAGAAAAATCATAATGTCACAATCAGTTATTTGTATTTATATAAAATGATCCATAAACAAATGTTGCTCTTGTCAAAATAACTGTTCCCTCTTTTCTAGTCAATATTTTGCGTATTTTTTGCGTCCATATAAAAATTCGTAATGTGTGTATAGAAAAAATGCACGGTTATTATTACAAAAAAGAACGAAATATTTCTAAAAAAAAAATGTATAACTCGATAAGTTCTCTGCAACTGTTTGTAAACACATATCGATACGCGGCTAAAATACATAAAAGTTGGAAAACACGCACATTCGTATTTTTTCTCTGAAAAAAAAGTTCGATGTTTGCTCTCCTCAAATTAATGGATCACAAACTTTTAAGCGAAGATGTACATCACATTCTTCTTACAAGGCAGCGTTATGTTCGGTGACGCACGGCTTTTTCCTTGTAAGATACGATACGGGAAAATTACCTCGATGATGTCACGA
This sequence comes from Ampulex compressa, assembly GCA_038496175.1. Classification (NCBI taxonomy): domain Eukaryota; kingdom Metazoa; phylum Arthropoda; class Insecta; order Hymenoptera; family Ampulicidae; genus Ampulex; species Ampulex compressa. Next base: position 102,166 of record JBCFXI010000497.1, read on the forward strand.
TTTATGTATGTCACCGATCACAGAGCCGAGCTCGAGAACGACACGAAGCGTCGATGATTTGGTTTGTTTTAACGCTTTACCGACCGGTAGTCTATTAATCGGCTTTTAGTCTGCAACGCTTACCAACCTATTAATAGGTTTTTTTTTGTCCAGACACTGACCAGCAGCTCGTGGATCGGTTGTCATAGCAACCAATACTTTGTTATTTATTATCGAAGTACAGGCGTTCGATTATACTACTGGAAGCTCAGATATTGTTATCTAATTTTTTAAATATTAGCTACACTTCGCTGTGAGTACAGAAAGCCAGTTTCTTTTTAGACGATCTTTCTAATTGCTCTCAAAGTTATTCGGCAAATGATTCTAGCGATGAAAGTGAACCGGTGATATAGAAGTAGAACATGTTTTATCTGTAAATATTGCAATGTTCCATTACACAAAGATGATCGCTTTGAGCGATATGCTTAAAAAAATATTAAACTATTACTTATTTGTGTACTCTTATTTATTTTACTATAGATAAAATAAGTATTGATTAGCATTAATAATATGAAAGTAAATGATGTTAATAGATTCAATTTATCCTATAATAACAGAAAGCGAACGATTTGATATGAGCATAAGAAAAGTGCCTACATTACAAGTGGAGGATCTGTGGCCAATCGACAGTGCGTAGGATGTTAAACTGCTACCGGTTGGTAGTGTTAACACGTTGAGTACTACGTCAGTCCCTAGGGACTGACATTGGACTTTCTGTTCACGCAGCGTCAGTTCCTAGGAACTTTTCCTTTGAGTGGCATGAGTCCTTGGGACTGATAGCAAACTTTTCTTTTGGGCGCCATGGGTGCACGACAGCCAGAGTATCAAGAGTTAAAAAATTATATAGCATTTTGATGAAGTTTGTTGAAACATGCAAAACAAAGATGTGGTTGGGATTTGCACATATTAAAATACGTAACAACCTGTTTCGTAACTTTTCTTGCTAACGTGTACCCGAAGGTTTTTGTACTTCTGTTACAACATTCAACATAATATTTTTGGACTTTGTGAGCCTTCTCTTTTGTTTAGATACCTGTGTACTTTGTATATTCTTGCATTGGTGCATCATTGTGCGCCCTTTTATACGAAAACCCAGCAAAAGTGGTGTCGCACTCAGCGCGTTAAACAGTTTTTTGTTTGACGTCTGAATTTTGCGAAGCTCTATGTTCAGGAAAAAGTTTTATTATCTCCGTATTCTTATTTATAGGACGAGTGAACATGTTCTTGTGATTTCTAAAGTAAAGATTAAAGTAAGATTTAAGATTCAGTCGAAAGAGAAGTTAGGTTACAACCGAATCATATTTCTCTCATTATTCAAAATGGTCCTGAAATAAATTCAATGATACGAGAATGATAATTAACTATAATACAAAAGTCAGCAAGAATGTAGTTTAAGAAGAAATTCCTTTTTTTGTAACTCAACAGATATACATTTGTTTCCTAAAAACATTCTTGACAGCTTTCCCGACATTGGACAATACAATCCAATTTGATATATGAGAAATCTGCAGTGTTTTATTGGAAAAAAAATGCCGGAAACCTTATGATGAATTTCAATTCACGATATTTTTATCATTTCAACGTTATTGATATCTATCCGTGTACGAATAATTTCGATATGTATTTTTTAGAAGAGGCAACGGAAAATATTTTTTTCTATGCTTATTAATTAATGTTAATTGCTTATATTGGCAGATAAATATGAAATCGTATTATAATATAAAACAATTGCTTTTTTTTAATACTTTCATTTATTGCAAGTCCATCCAACTAAAATTATATTACGAACCGCATTCATGACCTAAAAATTTCCTATCATATAAATAAGAATAATAGCATTTCTTTCTATTTTTTTTATTTTGAACGAATTTTGCACGTAATGATTTTTTTTTTAGTGATGAGTTTGAGTGCAGAAGTACACTCAGTGTTCAGTGCATGTAAATGAATAAAAAAATACGACAATCAAATATGAAAAGAAAACTCGCATTGAACCAAAAACAAAATGTATTTATATGGTAATAAACATAAAATGAAAATAGAAATAATTGACCCCAAAAGAGACACAATTCGTCATACATGATGACGAGTCGCATATAAGCACGCCATAATTTTATTCTTTCGCTATAAGCATCCGACTTTCTATGAATTTTACTCTCCATCTACAGATGAACCGGCGATGCAGGCTTATATTTATCCGTTATTCGTCGAGTGACGTCTTTCTTATCGGCGTCGATCAAATCTTGTATCCTTTTTCGCAAATGTCGCTCAAATCGTGTTTCCCTCTTCATAAATGTCGCTTAGGTAGAATCACCTTCATCGTTATCATCAGCGAAAACTGCGGTTGTGATTATACTTATACCATTATTTGCCCTTATTTTGACCAGTAAAATTTCACCAATATGTTAAATGAGTTTTTAGGTAAAAAAATGAAATTAAAAAAATTAATGATAATACTTCTGAGGCTGGTTTTAAATGTCTCGTTGCCTTACTTTGCATTTTAACCCTTTCTTTTGCCCGAAAAATAGTATCATGTTATGCCACTTTTATGGAAAGTCTGCTGTAATATTCTTTATTATGGAAGCTTTCCTTTATTACGAATAGTTATGTTCGTATTTCAATAAAGTTTTAGCTGCTCTTCTACTTTTAGCTGCCTAATCTACAATTTTAATAAATCTTTTTGATCGCTTACCATATGTGTATTTTGAAATGTAAGTAGAATATAATCAATAATAGGAATCATTTGCCGCGAAATATAGTAAAATCCCAATGAGTGTCGTCTTCCTTAGTGCCGTCGCCCTGCTCCTACACCTATGTTATATTTATCGGGTACAGTTAAACGTGTGATGTAGCACATAATACAGTATGCAGCGACGCTTGCTTGAGAAAAATTCGCAGCTTGACAGTTCTCTACTTAATAATATGTCTCTTAATTTGCCCCATTTTTATCTGATATTTTTCTTTATACATTAATGAGATTTTCTCAATCAAAATGAGACCGAACAAGATATAATTGTAATCATATTTTCTTATTTTATCGACAAGTATCTAGTCATTGAACGCCTTCATCCTTGCAACGCCTTCTTTTATATTAATTTTCTATCATGGAAATGATACCACACATAAGAGTAATCATCATTTGAATGTCAAAAGTATGTGTAACTTTTATAATTAAAGACGACACACTAAGCGACGAATTAATTGAAACTAATTCTTGAATATACAGATAGCAAGGTTTACGTTTTTAGTTTTCTTTTTTAGCACGAATTACGTAGGATTACATTAAGGTGTTGTGACTGAGTTTATTATCGCCCAATAGTAGAGGCAAATGTTCTGTGCCATAGGATAATCAGTTTTACCATACGACGCATTATTAAAGGGTAGAAAAAAGGAAAAGAAAATGTAGGAATATGTGAATGCATTGTAATCGGTAAAGGCAAATCTTAAATATTGCAATACATCTGTTATCCGATAACAAGAACTAAGTTGAACTGTCTTCCACCACCTGTCTTTATACAAAAAGAATGCAGTAGTCCTTGCAATATCCTATAAATTAGAGATATAGTGATTACCATATCCATTTCTAGGTTTCGAGCATTTTCGTATGCATGCTTGCGTTCCATTCTCGGAAAGCAGTATTATATATCAGTAGTATGCAAGTACATATGTAGCCCGATGCTGGTTCCCAGCCATGCACAGTGGAATTACGTAGTGACGCATTTAATAGACGGCTCATGAGCAAAGGCGAGAGCGGGAGTACAATGTACTCTGCCAGGCTGTGTAACATTTATCAATGTCCATAGCGTATACACTCGATTATGCTTCAATTAGCGGCCAAACTTGATTATTGCGGTGATACGCACATAGGATTTTCCAAACATGGTTGTCACGTTTCCAAATTCCACCTTTGAGGATCAACAAACGTCACCCATTCGAGTATCCGACGGGTTTAATCTATCGAAGCTTAAAATTGCTTAAACACAAGTTTTATTTATATATGAGCTGCTCTTCTGCCAAATCGATTACACTCCACAAAACGAAAAATAAAGAAACTTATTAAAGTCATTTACATTGGTTTCTACAATTCCTTTTAAAATATAAGTACCGGGATATAAACAAATTGATCACATCAATTCTTATGAGCATTTCACTTTTATAATCACAACGTTTTCTTTTAAAGTATGGAGTTAATTGCATTGGCTTCTGAAAAAATGATTTAATATTTAACTGCCATCGATGTTTTCGTAATTTAGTGACTTTAAGTCTAATTATGAAGAAAATTCAACTTCAGTAGAAAAAATTATGCACGATTACAGTAGTTTTATATTGAAATTTAAAGAAATTTTGAAAATGATGTTAATGATTTTAGCTTATAAACGGCCAAAGTGATTAATAGCGCCTTTAAAATTACTTTAAATAAATTTATCTGTATTATATAATACAAATATGTCTTTCGGACCTTCTGATTTTTTCCGTGTGAGGCAAAATACACTGATTCAACGTTTTCCAATTAAAAATAACTCCTCGTTCATCTTTATCGAGATAGAGAGTGCGTAATATTTTATAGTAATTCCAGTAAAATTTGAAACTGTTTCTTTCAAAAGTTCTGCATTTCTTTGTGTAACGCAAAAAAAAGTAAATAATTTTTGATTAACAATTACTATTTATTTAACACCTACTTTTTTACGGTTTAATAGTGGGAAAGATTATGTTGCAATTTAAGTAGATTCTTTTAACCCATTACTTACCATTGCGCCTTTTTTAGATCGCTTGTGCTTTATTCATTTCCGCCTAAACAGTGGAACTTTTAGTTTCGATCGCTGTACTTAAAAAGATGTACCAACCGCTATAAAAGCGACGAACTCGATAAAAATATTTTTCCCCTAATTAGCTTACTCTGGGAAATGGATTAATCAGTGCATCATTCAGGTTTGCACCCGTCTTCCTCCCCTTTCTGTCGCTCCATCCCCTGTAATCGTTAAACAAGTAACCGATTTCAGGTGGAGAATCACTATCCATTCGGTAAATGTTTCGTCTTTAACGAGTTAAACGAGTGCGCTTACGGGCAAGCCAGTAACGCGAAAAAGATCGCTTCGTTTGAGTGGCAAGATCGTACCTGGCATGTGCAGAATTGGTTTTTAAGTCGCGAGAAGGACGTTTCAATTGGCGCGTCGCGTCGGCCTGTATAATCCTCGAGATAAAACCGGCGAGAAATAGCAGGCCCGATCGTGCTCTTTCGGGATCGCAAAAATGGATCGGCCAATGGCGAATGATTTTCCCTGAATTCCGCGCGATGCGTGGACCGGGCTTTGGAGCGGTTCCTCGACGGTGCCGACAGCCAATTAGAGGGGCTGACATATGCGCCGATACCGCCACGGTATGGGAGCTAAAGGGGATTAAACGCCTAGCACGATTCTTTCTTACTATCGAGCCGCGCGAGTTTCCGATACTCTCGATCACGAACGGCTCGTGTCGTTCTTTATTTATTTTATTTTCGACGTTAATCGCTTTCAATGGCCAGTCCAGGACAGGGATCAGAAAACGCGGCTCTTTGGCAACTTGATTGTGGCTCCACTACGAATAATGACCTTGCGCCATGAAATGTTTTAATAATAAAAAATACTTTTTATCGATAAACAGGATTATTGGTTATTGTTGTAAGTATCTAATTTTTTTTTGTTCGGTGCCTAACCCATTTGCTTGCCATTGTATTGGCAATTTTATTATTTTCCTTAACTTCGACGGTAAATGACTTCTACGGTAAATGGGTTTTAAATGATCGATGCATAATGCTATATTGTAAACGGCACGTTTAAAAACTGTTTGTTTTCGAATTAACGTGGATAAATAAACAACGCATCGCTTGGGTGTTTTGATCCTCCTTGCTGTCGGAGGTATCCGTATAGGAAGATGCCGGCTAGTACATTATCGCGTTAATGAATCATTTATAGATGATATCGCTCTTACTTTTACATTTACTAAACATTATTCGATAATTTTTTCAGCTAATCTTTGCTCGTGAACATGAACATCAGGATATTTGTCATTATTTTTGAAAATTATGTGACTGTTTAATAAATCATGTTTATAAAGTAAAAAAATATTTTTTATAGCCTTTTTTATAATAAACAAAGTCGCGGATCGCGGAATATTCCGCGCTTGGTGATAAGAGACAATCGTCGTGCGCGGAACATTCCGCTTACGGATGTAGATAGATTAAAGTCAAAAACTCGACTAGTCAGAGTTAGTACATTGGGTACACTTTTTGATCGTCAATAATAATAACGCAATATTTAAAAAACAATGGGCCCATTTCATCAGACATACAGTTCCTTTATTACAAGTCCTGCATTTAAAATTTATATAAGTTATTCAAAGAAAAAACTTGTAATATAGGAACCGTAAGTTTTATAACAGACCTCTGGTACCTTTCCGTCATTTTGTAACGTAACTCTATAGAGTAGAAACGTTTGAAAAATTCACAAATTTATTCACAATAGTTCACAAATTTAACATTATAGTGGAGGAAAAAGCCAATCCAGTGTCTAATCCTATCTATCATATATTATTACTTCCTAATTTTTCTACAACAGATTGCTTGTAAATTAGACTCTCAAAAACAAAATATTATTCCAGTGCTGACATTTGGCTCTTTTAACTAATAAATTTGCCTATCACTGGTCTAGGATTTACGTATGCGGTCGTTCTCTTCGAATACCATCCTAGAATACAAACAAGCTATGCTTTCTGGTTTATTTAACTTTTGGCATTGAATGCTTTGATCACTTTATCTAGAAGCTACGTGGAAGTCCGAGCCTCTGCGCTCATCGTAGCTCTTGTCGGTGTCTCCTGTTTATTTGACTTTCGACATCGACCGCTTTGATCATTTAGCTGAGGACCTACTATTTTAAGATGGGTTCTTCGTCAGCGAATCTACGGTGTGCATGCCGTTACACGCTTTAATATTCGGACACCGCAGTGCATTTTAGGTTATTCACTAATATTTGTATATATTGTTAATACATTCGCTCAGTTGCTTTATACGATATTACTTTGCTTGCCATCATCAACGAAAATATAAGTCATTATTCTGTAAACATATTATTTTGTTATACAGAGAACTGTAAACGAAAAAATATTTGGACACGGAAACTATTTTTAACTTAACTTGTCCTACGAAATATCGTAGTGTTTAAGTCATAGATCCAATCCTTTCTATTTCACCGATACTCTAAAATTATTTTAGATCGGGATGAATCGTGAACTTCGCCGGGCTTTCCAATACGCAGGTATATGCACCTTGAATCTTCCGACGAATTCCGATTGGAAAATAAAGATATGTGTTGGAAATTTCAGATATTTCTGACCTTTCGATACGCAGAGGAGTGTGCCTCAGAGTATTCAGAAATATCTTACTGCGGTTTGACTCGATGGAGAAAAACTCGATTAAGACCATTACACGTATGATTGAAATGAAAGCTGACCCCTCTTCAACGAAAATTCTAATGGTGGGTCGTGATCTTGCAAGTGCCCTTATCAAACTGGTGCCCAGTTTCTATTTATTGAAAAGTCCTAGAGTCACTGATATTAACGATGAATAGAGATCTTTGGAAGTTCTAGAATTTCCTTTTCTTGCTGCAGATAAAATAATGTTAGAGACGTCGACTTACGGATGTTTAATTCGGATAAACTCTATTTGTTTTACCTCACGATTTCCCTTTTCTCATAGGTGCAAGGATGGTGCTCGTAACAGGTTAGAGTAATCGTATTGTTTGAAAGTAACTGTATGCGAATGCAACGAATGGAAGATAATGGTTGAATTTTGCGAACGAATATCTTTCAAAAGATGGTAGATAGATGTGATGTTCTCTGATGAGAGGAAATACAGCATAGTGTAGATGAGAGAGAAGAAGAGAAAAGTCAATGAAAAATGGGAAACATAAGTGATAGTCAACTATGAAATATGACAGAGGGGTGTATTTGTATGGGGCTACATCATTTTTGCTGAAGCTAGCGGATTAATGTTTCTATTGGGTTATCCCAAAAGTTTCTTTCGTTCTATAAGGAAATAATAGGTGCACAACATATTTGTATCACATTATTTTATCGAATTATGCATATAACTAAAAAACGACTGAAGGATAATGACTATGACATTTGACAAAATAGGTTTCACGTTTTTATAAATATTATTATATAAATCAGCAGCTTACACATAGCGGAAGATACTTTTGGGATAACCTAATAGAAAAAATTTTGGAAAATAAATACATAAAGATCTGTAAAACGAATTGGTTAAAAAGTCTTGAGAAGATAAGGATTAAATACCGCATTTTGAAAGAATTTTTCTTAAATATTTCTCCTGAAGCGTTGCTCCTATCCAATCTCCCGACCTGAATTTCATACAGAATATATATGAGATGACTTAAAGCAAAAAGTAGGAAAAATTTCTATACATCTAAAAACTGAATTCAAAATGCGATTATAATGATTCGAAATATTCATAAAAAATTATTTATAATATGCCATATCCTTTGAAAAACGTAATTTACCACAATGGATGTCCAGCAGAATATTAATGTTACAGAATATTAATATTGTGGTAAAACTTTTCAAATGTACACAAATTATTTATTTTTTGTAATGTCTGAATATTTTTCTACTCTGTAAATTAGACACATCTGTGTTTATAATTTTATGTATAACAAAATAATACTCAGATATTGTTGCAGATTACAAAATAATTCCTTTCCTATAATATACAATATAATATATTAAAAAGCAACTGGGGGAATATATTTTGTAATTTAATTTACCTTTAATTTAACTTTTAATTTAGTTTAACTAAAGGAATTTATAAAGATATAAGTCAATAAACATAAGTGAACTGCATTGGACGGATATTAAAATGAGTAACTATAGGCATTATATAAAATATTATCCACGGATGGCGAATGGAATTTAATACCGGATTTTGCGCGTGAGATCGAGTTTCATTAACTAGACTTACCGTAACTTCCGTCGATAACTTCCGCCTCTTGTTCACCCGTTTCATTTTTAGCATCTATCGCTTTAATTATTTGATCTAAAACCTAGTGTGTTTAGATGGTTTTTACCCTTTACAATACGTTCATATTACGTAGGAAATTGTCCAAGGGTGATAAATGTGATTCAAACACGTAGTTTCTGAATGGAAGTCTGAGCTTCTATACACCACGCTTTTGTGGCTCCCCCTGTTAACTTGTTTATTTTAGTTTTCAGCATTAGCTGCTAAGTCATTGTCCGATACTTACTATTATATGAGAGACATACTTAGTGTACATGTCGTATGGGAAAGTCGGTATGATTGATGAATGAAATTTAAATCCTAATTTTCATCATTGAAGTCCGAAATTTTGCGTATCAACGTAGCTACGCGTTTGTACAATTCTTCCATAAGAGTTAGTTGATTTAAGTCTTCTTCAGGTATAACCGGGAAAGCCTTGGACTTCCACGCGAAATATGCTAGTACAAATCTTGTGCGTTCCCTCTAGAAAATGTTCTATATAATATACACACTGTAGATTCTTGCTCAAATAATCTGAGCAAATCGTGTCATAAATTAAACATAAAAATATATTTCTGATGAAACACTCGCACCATATATTCTTCTTATTTCTATAATGTATGTACAACTCGCTCAATGCCAATGGAGCGCAAAATAATAAAAAAAAATCTGTGTAGAATGTCGCCATTAGCAGCACATGTCAAAATCATTGAAATCTATGAAGTCGTCCGCATTGTAAATAATTACGGATTTATATTTACGAGTCTTTCACTTACATCCGTACTGAAATATTCCAACTATTTCTCGTCTTTATTAACCCTTTGCCCTCGACGACTTTTTCACTCAAGTGGAGTAGCAACTCGAGATGGTCGTTCAATCTTCGAGCCCTTCGTTCCTCTACTTTATTACCAATGGCTTTGAAGTATAGTTATTCTATCCTTATTCCTTGGATGTTCAAGGAAATCTAACATGAAGTCTAACACAAAGATCGGCGCGTGTCACTCAGCACTCGAGTTACTACGTAAAACACGTCGCCTCTCGAGCGCAAAGGTTTAAATTTTCATTTTTGAAGTTGACTGCACATCGCGTAACATGTCTCGCACCAGGTAGGACCTGATCGTTCTGCATTGCTATCGATTATGTGCCTACCGTCCAACTCCGTTATTTTTCACTGAAACAAGCATGATGCAGGAATCATTCTTCATTACAGATGGTACAGGCACAGCAGCTTCTGACACCAGGTTCCTCGTAGTGTCGTGGTCAGTCATAACGCCGTGTCGGGCGCGGAGGTGCATCCGAGAGGAGGCAGGGCGAAGGGATCGAGGAAGGAGGTGGAAGAGCCGTGCGAAGGATCTGCATAGAGTCCGGAGAAAAGGAAGGGGGATAGAGCGGAAGGGAAAACTATTCTTCAAGGAGAAGTCGTTCATTTTCCTCAAATTCAGCATCTCGAGGGCTGAGAGGGTCGCTGATGTCCGCTACGAGACGTACCCCTGCCGCCTTACCGCCATCCGGTCAAGGGAAGAGATCGAGATTGCCCTCCGTACCGGCGGCTACGTACCTCCTAGGCAGCCTCGGCATCGGACGCAGGAAGGCGCAGAAAAGAGCAGATCCGACTTGCTGCGAGGACCAGCAGCATCGACACGGCCTGCCGTCGGCCACCCCAATACCTCTGCTGCTGCTGTACCGCCGATAAGCTCGACCACCCCTCTGAATGTCTTCGCACATCCAAAAGTCGTGCGTGGTAAGGATCACTTTTTGTTTTCTATGAGAATATTAGGTTGGTGGATATGAAGTGTCGTCGGATTTTTATTGCAAATCTTTATCTCTTCTTCGTTCTTCTTTACAAATCTTCTTTTCTTCTTTCAAATTTCTTATTTTCAAATAAAATTCGCCCTTTTGCAAATTAAGTACCTTTACGTATATATTGTATTTAAAAAACATCGAATAGTGTTAATTACATAGTAAGAAATGTAAAATTTTATTATAATTCATGCAATTGCATAATTAGATGTAGACATGAAGGTAGTATGTATGGAAACTGTGTTTAGGTAATTTAGTAATTCAATGTTATTATTAATAATAATCATCTAAGGAGAACCGTTTGTAGACTAGATTGTTATGTACATATGTATAGTACGTAATAAACTAGCTTATAACGGTTCTCCTGCAACTGCAGCTGGTAATTTAACGTACAGATTCATATAATAAGTATAACGATCTGCAGACGTAACAGTTTAAATTTAAAAAGATTTAAAGGATTAGCTAATCTATTTCTTGCGGTAAACTTGATGTTGGAAAAGACATTTTCGATAGGGTGCAGCATTAGAAAATGTGGTGATAGAAAAACTAGAGTAAGTCTTTTCTGACTAACAAGATCGCGCACTTCCTGCGTCTTGTGGATATTCGCATTGTCCAAAATTAACTAAACTTCGTCCAAGTTATCGTGTTCCAGTTACTGAATTAATCTTCGAAGAAATCTGCACAGTTTTTGATTTCTTACTATCTAATTAACACTATTTGATGTTTTTTAAATATAATATATATTTAACAATACTTGACTTCCAAAAGGGCGAATTTCATTTACAAAAGGATGAATTCCATTTGCAAAGGGATGAATTTAATTTAAAAAACCCGTATGAAATGTCGGATTTTCTTTACGCGTAAACGTTTGTCACCCTGCATTCGTTATCCTTTTATTTTTTTTGCATAACCTCTTTTACAGTCATACTATTCGTTGCCAGAGTTATATTTTAGAAAGAATATTTTTTTAAAAATGTGCTGTTTTGTTATCTGTTTTGAATATTGTAGGAATATTAATTTAACCGATATTCGTGTAACTCTTTTGTATGAGTATAAAGTTGGTAATAATGCTGCAAAAGCTACAGGCATTCTAAACCAGGCGTTTGGGAAGAATACTGTGAACAAACAAAAAGTGCAGCGTTGGTTCGAAAAATTTCGGTCTGTTGATTTTTCCCTGCAAAATGAACCGAATGAAAGACCCAAAACGTCTATGAATAATGATGTTCTGAAAGCATTGATGGAAATGAATCCAACTATATCTACAAGGGAACTTGCTATCAGGATAAAAGTCGACCATACGACAATATTTCGACACCTTTCTGAAATTGATAAGGTAAAATAATGTATAAGTGGGTATCCACGAACTAACCGAGAGAAACAAACTGAATCGCTCGACCACATACGTCGTATAAAACGATTACAAAATTAAATAAGTTGAAATATGAAATTTTCCAACATCCAGCTTATTGACCAGATTTTTACCACCAATTTTAATTTTTTTGAACGTTTAGAACTGTTTTTACGGGCTAAGCACTATGAAAATGAAGACACTCTGAAAAGTTCCATATCAGAGTTTATTGATTCCGAAGATCAGAATTTCTTTAAGACAGGCATTTATGCATTAGAACCTCGTTGGGAAAAGTGTATTCAAGCAAATAGCGCATATTTTGATTAAATAAACAACTCTTAAAAAAAGTTATACAGTTTTATACATTCACTTAAAAATCCCACATTTTATACGCACCAACCTAATATTTTGCTTGGTGTAAAATAATTGTGGTTTCACTTAAGACTAGCGATTTGACTGCCTAACATATTTGACTGATTTTGCTTCCACCGTTGAAAAGATATTGCGCATATTAGAGTTATATTCTGATTAAATGTTGCAGAATATTTGATCTGTTCTAATTTTCTAATTAGTTTTTGTTATTATATTAACCCTATTTTTGTAGTAATTGCATTTACAAGATTATAAACACTATTGTTTCCATATTTCATGTATTTTTCTTAGATTCGTTTACGCTGATTTGTTATGACTGTCATGGCGCCACTGACGGTTTACAATGTGGCTCATTTATGATCACCACAGTAATTAACATGTTAACTGCATATCCGAAATATTTGAGTACCTCGTATTTGCGAGGCCCGAATACATAAGGTAGACGAGAGCTTTGATATCTTTCAAAGCTAGGAATTACAACTCTGCGCAATGGCGGCCGCGCATGACAATTCAAACACTTCTTGTATGCAGGTTTTATGCTATCATATGTGTCTCAAGAACTCAAGTAATTTTCCACTTTAAATGACATACGCATTGGCGCAACGTAGCGACAATTACGAGGAAGCTCAAAACGACATTCATGGAAATTTTACAGTACCAAGTTTATAATAGGCACATATTTTTTCTTCTATACTTGAAATTAAAGTATGCATAGGTCCGCTATATCTGTGTAAATATAAAAAATGTTGTTTTTCCATATCAGGTTTATATCCATTTGTTGTTTAAAATTTAAGGAAAAGTTAAATATTTGGTACACGTACTAAAAATATGGATAAAAAGTAATTGGCAATATTAAAACGAACGGAAATGCTTAAATTTATAGATATTTTTTGAAACCAACTATAATGAATTTTATATATAACATGAAACTTAATTACATTCGAGATAAATTTAAAAAGATTAATTACGCGTCTTTAGGAAAACCACGTATAGCAAAGTATCATCTTAGCAATTTATACGTCTCTGTAATTCAATAATTTTTTATAGATAAAAATGACATACCTGGATTCTCATTAAAAGTACATTGTACAAATGTGCTTTGTTGTACATATTGATCACCAATCTAATTTCAATAATTCTTTTAATATCCCCATTCTATTTTGTTTAAGTTCTTGAATAAGAATTTCGATCGGTTCAAAAAGGATTAACGTTTTTTAATACAAATAAAGCATTAGCACGTAAAATTATATCTAGGACAAGTAATAGCGACACTTTGTCGTACAACGATCGGTGGTTAATAAGTAGCGCTGCCACATAGCAGCGTTTATTCAGCGTCTGTAATAGCACTTCGTGCATACCCAAAGCTTTCCCCTATAGAGGCGATTAGTAACAAACGGTTTAAGGCGAGTTTCGAAACCATCGGGACTATAGGCGATATTATCACTTGGATGGTCGGGCTTTGAGACCAAGTTTCTGTGATTGTTATCCCAGCCTCTCTCCATTGTATCTTCCTAGTTCTGATACAATATCTTTTTTTCAAGAGATAACTTTATATTGTGGAACAGACAGGAACTTATACCAAAGTTTGTTAACAACTTCAGCGTAAGTTGTCTAAAAAAAACAAGTTGAATTGATTGTTGAAATAAATTAAAACATATGGAAGTCGTTTTAGTTATAAGTCACTGTAATATTCGTGAAAATTTGATTGTTTTAGCTGGAAAAACGATTTATGACATGTTCAGCATATTGAATTACAGCTAAAATCAATTTAAACAAATTTCACTTGTTTACTTACTCTGTTCGAGTTACAGATGCTTTTTTAACTAAAAAGACGAGTTATTCATATTGTATATGCATATATTGAATTACGAAAATTAAAATTACGTTTTGTAAAATCATGATTTTGGGTTCCATGCTTTTAAATATCACAGATTATAAAATCAACGAAATGCACTTTATAATGTATGTTATTACGTGCGATGCATGCACGCTGCTATGTACAAAAAGCTTCAAGAACTTATTTATAAAATTAAAAATACAATGTTATTCATTATAAATCTCATTACGAATATACCGATTAAAGTAGTCCCCATTGACCAGAATGTATTTACGCCAGCATTTGATCCAGCTTTCGAAGCATTTTCGGAACTCTTTTTTTTTGGTACAGATATCAATTCTGAGATTTTCAACAATCAAATAAGAAAATGTTGCAGGGGCCATATAGTCAAAAACTCATGAAAAATAAATGCATCATGGGATGCTGTGTAAATATTGACCAAACACAAAAACTTCATATGGACAAAACTCTGTAATTATTGCTGTAATACAAATATTGTACAATCAGTGTTCTTCCATACAGGTTTTCTAAATTCAATTCACCCTTTTAGAAATCAAGTACTTTTACATGTATATTATATTTAAAAAAAAAACATCAAATAATGTTCATTACATAGAAATCAAAAATTGTACTATAATTTATATAATTACATAATTATATGTGGAGATGAAGGTATGTATGAAAACTGTGTGCCGATAATTCAGCAATTCAATAATAATAATAATTCAAAGAGCATCGTTTATAGACTAGGTTATATCTACTATATATATATGTACATACAGCCTAGTCTATATATAAGTGGTTATCCTTGAATTATTATCATTATTATTGAATTACTGGATTATCTGCATACAGCTTTCATACATACAGACCTTCACTTCTATATGTAATCAAATAATTGTATAAATTATAATAAAATTTTGGATTTCTTACTAGGTAATTAACAATTAACATTATTTGATGTTTTTAAATATATATAATATTATATATATAAATATATATAATATTGTATATATATACACAATATAAGTACTTGATTTTTGAAAGAGGGAATTTCATTTGAAAAACCTGTAACACAAATCCGCATTTATAGAGAAATTTGACCAAAAATCCTGTTCAGTTCAGTAACCCAACGGCCCCAAATTTTCCTACATCACTTACATTGCTATTTATATCTCCAAAATAATGTGACATATCGTTCTAAAAATTCGATTTTAGTCGGTAAGAGACAGTAAACAAATATTGCATCATTGGTTTGATCAACGTTACCGAATTCTGAGCATAATTCGAAATCTACAAATACTGACCTAATTTTTATATTTATCAACTTGCCTAGGAACAATTGAAATAAAGGTACATTTTGACAACAGCCATCCTGGTACACAATGTATGGACTTATGCATTATATTATGTTTTCAGTAACTCACAATAGAAGATGTAAACATTGATGTGTCAAACTTATATGTAGCATTTGTAATTTTAGCGGTTTTGAAAATGTAGCAAAACATCAAGTAAGGACCAAAATGTTTAACATGAATAGTGATTATCATAGAAGAAATGTGATGTTTTATAGAACTGACTTTTGCCTGTATTGACTTGGTTAAGTTTAGGTAACTGTTTGTAATTCAATTTGGAACATTTTTCCAGGCAGCTAGGAATATTCTATATATTGCTATTTTTCGATTAAACTCTTAAAACTGTTTTATAGCAAATTCCAACCAAATAAATTTACTTACTAAGGTCAGAATAGAATATTTTCTTATTTTCTTTAGAGCTACCTAAAGCCTATTAGTCTTATATCAAAGTATTGAGTTACGAGCTGCTAAAACACAAGCACTGTTCTCTAACTAGATTTACAAGATACTTTGAAATAAAAATAATTGCACCAGTCAACTTGATTTGGAGAGAATCCATTTTACCAGCCATGTAGGGTAAATCTGTTTATACAAGTTAAGTCACAGTGGTTCAAGCTATTTAGGCGCCGGTCTAAATATAGTAGCTCTCCCTTATTGTATCGGAATTACGTTTTTATTTCGTGGAGATAGACTAGCTTATAAATATGCACATATTTTTTAACGATTTTTTTTACAGAATGTAGAAATTTGCGAAAAGTAGTAGCCTTATAAAGATAATCGGCTTCCTGAACATCTTCTAAACAATATCTCCTGTTTTGTATACAAAAGAATATTGAAAATCTAATTTTTAAAGTATGAGGTACAAAAAATCCTGTAGACAAATTATGAATTCTCCAGCCTTTGTTTATTTATTGAGATAGAGCTACAGTTATTTTATTTGTACCGCAATTTTTATTATACCCTGTACATGATTTGTGAGGCTCGTTTAAAAATTTGCTTATGAAAATTCTATTTGAAAAGTTGCAGCTCCATAGGAGTTGCCTGTGGCACATATACGATTGTAATACAACTTTCCAGAGATTCATTATTTTTTTTTTATGTGAAATGTTTAATGTAGAAAATTAACAATTTCTATCGTCTTTCATTTATTTATTCATATTTTATCACATGCTATTTGCATTTTTTACACTGCAAATATTTGGCTTTTATTAAATTATAAATTATTGAATAACATTTTTACATGTAATTTTCCGCAATTTGTGATATACATTTTTACGAGTGGTGTCTTCTAATTAAACTTATTTGGACGGTATTTTTTAAATTATTATCTTGTTGCGCCCCCTTGCAACGTAATTATATTTTATTTTCGTTGCAAGTCTCCCCTATCAACGTTTGTTATTTTTAATTGTTTTAAGTTTTTTTTAAATAGTTTGCTAAGTCAGCATTAATACTTAATATATTCTCTACGTTCACACTAACATTTATTATACTCTTCATACTATTATAAGTTGACATTATATACATGATGGTAATTCTTTACAATATATGCACATAACCTACAAATAATAAAAATTGTACACTTATATACATATCAGTTTTTATAAAAGTAACAGAGCACATTACTTAAAGCCATTATAAATACATATGTATCATATAAAACTGAAAATTGTGGTTTGAATCGAGCGTTTTCAGAAATAAACCGCTGTAGTTACATATCTTTAAATATACTACATGTATGTCATACATTTATTAAATAGAATTTTTCTTTGCAAAAAAGTAAAATACATTCACTTGAAATATTTATCTGAATTTTCCATGGCTTTAGTCCACTTCTAGAGTCATATAAATCAGCCGAAACATATATAATTTTTTTATTTATATTATTACTTATTTATATTCAGACAAGTTGCAGGATACAAATAAATACATTCAGCATCGTGGAGTCGTGTCACAACAAAGTCAGTTTCTAAATGCACTTAAAATTGTGTAACAGATCAGAAATATAAAAATCGATTCATGTCGATATGAAACTTTTTTTACGACTTGTTCAGTTAAATACTTATTTATAGGTCTTCTTAGATTTTATGGATTTTTTGATAAAGATATAGATCTCAAAAATTAAAAAAAAAAGTTGTTCTTTAAGTTTATTACTTTAACCAATTCTATTTGTAAGTGAATATCGGAAGGTTTCAAAATTTCTTGGGTTTTAACAATCCCATTCGTGTCTTAAACTAATTCCTTATTGATGAAAAGAAGGTAGGCAGGTTTATCCAAACGTCTACCTCCTGACAAGAACTCCCTAGATATCGAGTAGGCATTGTTAGATTGATGGACCAATTTTTTATTAATCTTGTTTACTAGTCTCATTGGTGCTGTAGCCGAGAAATATATTGATGATGTCTTAACATTTGTTGACATTATATAAATAAAAAGAATGATAGATAACGATAAGGCTATTTGGATGTCATGTTATTATTTTGGTATACGTAAAAATTAATGTAACATTTTTGTTCTACAATACTGAAACATACAGCACCTGCATTATTCACTTACTGATAATATCTAAGTAAGACGTATAATAAAAAAAAATGTTTGTTTAAAGTCTTTTCTGTACTCGTACTTTTTAAATCGTGGAGGAAGCATTTACTTTTTACCTTTAATTATGTATTTACAACAGATTATAGTATTAACCTAGTAAAAAGACCGAAAAGCATTTTAATAAACAAAATTGAAATAGTTGAAAATAATGATCTATGCATAAAAGTACTCAAAATAACACTATAAATATGTGAAATGAATATGAAATGAAAAAAATGTTCTAAGTAAATGTTATTTAGTTAGATCACATCTATCCGATTAATACATATAAATACCCTTTTCCATTTAGACAAAAATGAGAGCCCCTCCCTCCTCTCTCAGTAATTGCCCAAAGAAATTTGTCATATTTTAGAATTTGTTCTATTTTATACAAAAAAATATAAAGGAAACTTATATCAGTAGTGACTGCTGAAAAAACGGCTTATAACATTTTCTGCGTTTCATGCGTGCTACTAACCAGTTATTTACCGGTTTCCAAGGCAATATGTGGACACGTTAACTATCAATTACCAGGCATACTCACCTCTTTTAATCTTTTTGGGCTTTTCGTTTAAACCCTTTCCGGTCAAAGCGCTTAGACGCAAGAGTAGTCAGCCAGTTGGACAGAGCGCTCACTCGGTACAGATATAGTGCACACTCAATCATTTATTGGCTATAAGCCAATAAATTCACATGAATGAATGTATTTTATTGTTATATAGGAAATAAACTATTTTTAATTATTTCTTATAATAGTACACGCTATATTTTTCCTGCGTACGATATTTTTTAAAGCAATCTCCTGTATATAATCTGGACTTCCTTCTTTGCTGTATAAAACGTGCAATTTTCTATTCGACCGCTCTTCTGTATCGGATATAGACGATCTATCATGATGTGGCTGTATGTCCCAGAATAAGCACATCCATTTACCTATCGAACCTTTCAATAAATTGCGCATTGATCGTGGAAATTCTATTACCTTTTTTATATGATTCTTTGTACAGTAAATCAGCGTTAACGCGTTCTGTGCCGCGTGGAGCGTATACGCCCCACGCTGAAATTTCCATTCGGGATATTTGGAATTCTCTTTGTAAACTAAAGGAATTAGAAGAGAATTATTTCTCACCTATTATAAAAATCATAAGGCATGCGTTTAAAAAAAAATCATAATAGCGTGGGAAGATGTACCTCGCGGAGCTCGAACGAAAACCAAAAATAAGTCCAAAAGTAACGAAAAATCAGTCTGGCACGGAATGTGTTAACTGCGCATAGTTCCAAAGTCTAGAAAAATAATTCCTACAACTAAACGCAGTAATTTTTTATACTTAAATTCTTCCAGTGCTCTGTTTGTTTATATTTGAAACGTGACTTTATTCGAAGCCATACACATATCAATGAGTCAGCAGTGCGATAAGAGAGCTGAAAACGGAACCGTACGAGCGATAGCATAGTTGAATGCTTGAGCTGGACATACCTGGTCTTCGATCGCAATGGTAAAGTGCTTTGCTGGGAAAATCCCAGACTTCGACTGGAAAGGATCAAGCCTCTTTAGTCTCAACGAATTACTTTACGATTTCTAATACGTCGTATGTATACGTTGGTTGTATTCACTCAGAGTCACAAACCACGGTTGCCTTTCTAGCCTTTTATTTAATAGATTTCTCCACTAAGCTTTAACTATTAATCAAATTCTACTATATTACACGAATACGTCAACTTCCAGTGAGACATTACGCCGTTCTCTTAATGCTTTCTACTATTGTTCGTTTGAGCATTGATTATCCACTGTTTCTAACATACTTTCAGTCTATCCAGTTAAACGAAAAATATACACGCAACATGGAACATATCTAGCAGATATAGTGTAATAGAATAGATGTGGCGAACTGTACAGGTGAAAAAGTAATGTAAGGTACTGTACCTTATGCGAGAAGACGTTCGCTCGTTGCTAGGGGATTGTTGAAGAAGAAGATCGTTGCCAAGAGAGTCGCGAGGCGGTCAGAGAGTTCGTGCAGAACGATCGGGGAATTAACGTATTTATTTGTTTGTTTTCTTTCGTAGCTCCTCCGTATGTCTCTTCGTATGCTTTTTACTAAACAAGCAACGGCTTCTTCAGTTGTGGGGATGACAATAGTAAATAAAGACTTGCAGAAATATTGCCAACGATATTAGAATGAAACATACACGATATATACGCATTCAGGAATCATAAAGAAATACTACGCAAATAATTATTTTGAAAAAATGTGAATCTGTATGGTTTGTGCTAAATGAAAGAAAAGTAAAGGACCGCCAGAATTTGAAAAAATCGCCCTGGGGTCTTTGTATCACGATGACAGGACTATTACGTGCGAAAAATATAAGGATATAGAGCAATTAATAACTTATATACCTCCGTTGATAAGTTACTAAATATATAGAAACATTACCTTAATAGTTGATATGATGTAAGAAGTATGAATATATGAAAGAAAAGGGATTAATATCATAGGCCAACCTTTCGAACAACACGTGTATTCATTCTCAGGACCAGTACTTCTAGAACCTTCAGCATCTATGTGTAATTGCGTACATAAATAATCAAACTAGGATTAAAAACATTTTAGAATTGAAAAGGAACGAAAGAATAAGAAAACCGATAAGGTTTAAATAAAGATATTTTAAATAAAAGATCTTACTAGGTGAATGTGGAAACGTTACATCTACAAAACTTTAAATACGTGCGAAACGGTCGGAGGTATATGGCCGGATGATGAAAAGGTGAAAATAAGTAAATAACTAACAGAGAGTCTTACTAACATTGCTTACAACAATTATGCCTTTGCATGGCAATGGTACAAACCTTTGGGAGTAGAATCTAGAAAAATTATTCTGTGGACAAGAAGATTTGAATTTAGGAGTATTAAAAAATTTTTAAGCATTAGAAAAAACTTGACATGGCTTGAACTCTGTTGGACTTCTGTTGGGATATTAGATACATATTTTAGGAGAAGTACTGAATCAAAATAAACAATATTGCGTCTTTACAAATGAATTATATGATCAAATTACATATTAATAAATTAGTGGAAACATTGCTAGACTCGATAAAATTAATCCGTCTTTTAATCAACAAATATACTAACCTTTAATTTTCTAGAAACTATAGAAAATGGACTTGCACTACTTTCAAAATAAACGGTCCAATTGTCGATTTAATGTATTCAAGATGTAAGGAGTAGTTGCAACTAATTTCTTGTTCTACGTATATTTTATTGCGTATTACAGTTCTACTTGCATATTACGTTCTTACTAGTTCTACGCATATATTATTGCATTCCAGTTGTTCCTTTTATTTTACAAAGACAAAGCTGTTATGTGTCTATTCAGGTATGAAATGCCGGACTAGTGACTGCCAGTGACTGAGATAGTATCTACCATTTCATACCTGAACGGATACATGACAGCTTTGTCTCTGTAGAAGAAAAGGAACAACTGTAATATAGCTTACGTAATAAAATATGCGTAGAACAAGAAATTAGTTGCAAGTGCTTCTTACATCTTGGGCACATTAAATCGATAGTTATTAATGATGAATTCCTTTATACATCTTTAAGAGGTTAATATACCTGATAAGGATTCATAACCAAGTTGAAACGTTGTATACTATCTATGGGCTTTTCATTTTCATCCATCCCATCTACGATCAATTGTTGCTCGCAAAGACCAATTATTCAACATATTTACAAAATTATCGAACAAGAAAAGAGAAAAAAATATAACTTTTGTTTATAGTTAAGATTACATCTATCCTCATTCGTTATACGTTTCTATTTCCTATTTTGGGTATCTTTAACTAATGTAAATCAATCGCACTTTGGAACTACCCTTCTTGTCAATAGTAACAAGACGATTATTTATAATAACGCGTACGATTAAGTGTAGAAACAGCCACTTCTTAATTTATAGAGAAGCATGAAAAGTGATAATATGAAATATCCATAATTCATGATTTATGGTGAAAATTGAAAAAAACTATTTATAAGCTTCTGGTGAATTAAGTATTTATTATATAAAAATATTCAAGTCATCATTGGCTCTCACACTATTCTTCTATCAACAATGAGTAATTATCAGTTAACGAATGAACATTACATCCTGCATTACATCGAACATTAGATTTGCTTGATTATAATCGTATTCTTCTAGCGCCACAATAATATATTACACAGATCCGTCGGCTTTGTCACCGTTTACGATCGGTTTTGTTATTTTTATGATGTAATCCGCGACACCTTGCACGCTCTCGTTCATGTCTGTATTGCAATATGCGATACGGGGGTGGCTTGTTGCTGTAAGATTCGGGATTAAGAGTAAGCGAAATTCTTACATGAGCTTGAGGAACACTAAGTTGGATGAAACTTCACAGAAGGCCGCATACGTGCGCTCCAAACATCGTACGTGCCTGACGATTCTCCTGAATTACTTCCCGTGAGATAAAGCGGAGCATGTTGATCGATACTTTCGGTTTCTTCGACATTGCACATATCCACCGTGCATCAATGCGTCTTACCTCATTATTCATCTTGAGTCTTAGAGATTGTATCGCCCCGTCCGACATCTTGAAAGATGGATATTCTATCAATTTTATCTATATTATCCATCACACCCGCAGTTACTGCTTGTGTAGATCACTTTTACACTTCATATACACAATAACAAACATAATAATCCTGAATTCATAAGCTGCTTTATGAGTTGTGGAAAGCTTAATAATTTATGCCAATGTCTCCTTCCTTTACATCTATTACTACTAGTTTTTACAAAAACTATTCTCCAGCAGTATAGAAACTACGAGTAAATACGCTATACTATATCAAAATTAATTTGCAAAGAAAAGCAGTGTTTTTCTTATCGTTATTATTTATCGACAACTTAAATCTATCAAAAAAGAAGTGATGAAATCAACTTTGCAGCGTTCCAATAAATGCACAGTCTCCTCTGTCTTTCATGTAACTTTCTTATTCGTATTTCTGTAAAACAACGGACATATATTCCAATCGATTGCGGATGAGGAGAAACGTTTCTTTCTTTCCGATCCTATGTACCTGTTTTTTGGAAGGAGGTATCTGGGAACTGCCGTGGAAAGGTGCCAGCAAAGCTGTAGGTGATTCGCCTTACGTTTCTCAACCCTTTGACTGCTATGGGCGCAAATATGCGCCCAGGAGAAACCATCGATATGGCCTATGGGTGCATATGTGCGCCCGGCGCAGGTCATCGGTGTAGACTATGGATGCAAATGCGCGCTCAGTGAAGGCTTTGGTTGTTTACTGCTGTCTTATGGGTATGTTAGGCAATTATTTCTATCGTATATGTCCAACACTCGCAGAAACCACGTACCTCGTTGCCTAGCAACAAAAAAAAATGGAATCTTGTTTATCTGGTCAGTCTTTCTCTGTATCCTATATCATTATATTTTCTTTCTCTATATCATTAAATATAATATATATTTATAATATATATGTATTTATGTTACTTAGTATTTCTTGAATATTTCAGTTTTCAATATCCAAATAGATACATTATGATTATCAAATTATGACGGTTTAAAACTTTACCATTAGTGAATGAACATTATATACTAAAAATAAAAAATGTTTGTATCCATTTTGGAGTGGACACAGTAATAGTAATTGGATTGTCTACTATATTATAATGTGTTGATACTCTGCCGACAAAATCCATATTGCAAGAAATAATATTCAGTTCCTTCAGCTTACAGCGGTTTGCAGTTAAAAGAATGATCTCTTTTTGTTGCTGGCTGAACAAAGCGTAAAAAATCGTATACAGTGCAATCGAATACGACACGATGGCAATTTACTACGTAATATACATTTTACGATACTTTTTTCTATGTATTTATTAGGGGAATTAGAAAGGAATCGCGTATTTTACGACCAGCCGTTCGAGTGCAGTTTCTGTCCAGATACGATGAAGTAAGCACGCCCGTGAGTTTCTTTTTGCTTAGAATTATTGTTAGACATTATTTATGAGTGATGAAATCTATATTATTCTTAAGGGAAAATATTCAAACCAGAAATTGATTAAGGGCACATTAGGCACTGTATGTTACTTTTTTTGATCAGCGCTTGAATGCCAGTAAAGCCACTAACGTCATAAAAAAAAAATGAATGGCGAAGTGCTAAGAAAAACAGAACGTAGATGTCAACTTTGGTTTCAAAGGATTAAATCGGATAAGAGAAAACTAAAAGATCCACCTAAATCTGGGCGAGCTTCAAAATTTGATGATGACATATTAAAATCCTTGATTGAGTCAGATTCTCGATTTGCTATTGAGAAATTATAACAGAGACTCAAATTTCCATGATGAACTGTGCAGTTATATTTACATATATATATACATATATAATTTTATTAGAACAATGCAGTACATATGCAGATAGATATCTGAAATTTCACAATAAAAGCTCAGTCTTAAATGTTGACTATCAGCCCAAAACAATTCTCTATGTAATATACACACTGCAAATTTAAGTACATTCAAATTTATCTCAAAATGTGGTTCCCAAGTTAAATGATTAATGGAGTCAGCGTTGAAAAATAAGGTAGCAAATAAACTTTCACCATGGAGCTACGGTAGCTGTGTAGATATAAATTCGAAATTTTGCGAGAATAAATTCACACTCAAAACCTCTGTATCAGTTTTAGGTAAGTTTGCGTGTCATATATATACTATGAATCCAATCATTCGGAGCCCATCTTAAGATCAATAAGTTTAAAGGTAAATGGACCTAGTAATCGATGCCAGAAACTAAACAAACAAGCGATCTTGTTATTGTAGTTGGAACTGAATTGAGGAAAAGGTTTCGGTTTATCCACCGGACAAAAGTTGTCGGTATATTGGCACAGTATCGGCCATTCCAACAATAACTGTTATATCCCCGTTTTCCGCCGCTGCTGCTGTAATAAAAATCGGAGGGCAAACAGCGTATAGAACGGCATGTTTTTGTTTTAATTAAAAATATTAGCGAGACACTCGTCACTGGTATAAAATAAAGAGAAATATAAATATTGATTTTGTAAATATGACTTTGCTACTGATTAATACAAACACATTTGGATATTAAAAAATAAATTTGAGGTTTATAATACGGAATAGTTTTTTTGTTGTACAAATCATTTCAGTTAAAATAAAATGAAGTGAAATAAAATTTAAAATACGCGAATGCTCGAATTTAACTTTTAGCAGATACAGAAAGCATTTTTATACTGGTGCAAACAGACTAAGTTATCAACTAAATAACAAATATAAGTTTCCTTCTTGTTTGAATACGAAACTTCAGGAATTTGATTAATTTCGATTTTAATAACACGTGATAATGGTCATAGCGAGCATATTCGTACATTTATACTAACACTCGTTCTGATCTTTCTAGAATTAAAGTTCCCTCGACAAGATGGACATTCGCGTGTAGGACATAATTTTTGGCTACGGTTATATGGCTTAAATAAGTATAATAATTTGGATTTTAGTGAAGAGATTATTTTATGTACCGCATGATTTTCATTTTTTCTTGGAGTATGAGATAAAAATATTTAGCAAACGTATGCATGAGCCAACAGTCTACGTCGAGATTTTTTTCGGTCATATACTAGGTTGTTCAATGAGTTCGCGAAGCGCCGTCTATTCGTCAACCGTAGAATTAAAATTTCGTCGTCATTTTAATATTTCATGTTTCATAAAAAACTCAACCAAAATTTCAACATTATTTTACAATATTTGAAATGAAGTTTTGGGGTTCAAAAAGCTGCGTGCATAGTGACTGCCGCATACAGCAAAAACAGATTCGAATGCGATTTTGTCAGGAGCGTTTGGAGCGTTTTTTAACTTTTAAAATCTTTTCAGTTTAAAGTCATTAATTTTTAAAGTCATTTTTACAAGTTTTAATTCGTTTTTTTATTTCCGTTCCGCGAACTTATTGAATAACCTAGTACATGCAGCTCTAGCGCACGGTAATGGCTTTCATTGCGACACATACACACTTGTCTAGATAGTACTTAAAGTCGTAATGCCGGTTTATTCAGCAATCATATACTAGTGACTCTTTGGCTTACAATTACCCGCAAATCTAGAACAAAACGATAACCGATTTGAGGGTAAGCACATAGGTGAAACGCTACTTGAATATAACAAAAACGAGTGAAAATGCAATACACTGCAAACGACGAGAATGACATACTGATCGTGTTTGAATATTTAACATGTGTAAAAGGATGATTAGGTACGCAAATTTCTCCGTGGCCCACATTCACTTTGGCGATGCACCAGCGAATATGCGGATTAAACTTCTTTTGACTTCATACAACAGCAATGGGCAGTCCTATGAAAGCTCGATACAAGTGATAAAACGGTAATACAGGAACGTTTCGATTCAAGAGTTAATATCGGATTTCTTTCAAGCTTGACATATCGAGCTTTGTCCTCGACCATGGTCGAGCATACGACATTATCATTATCCCAAAAGAGATGAATTTTACAAACAAGGTTGACACTGCCACGACGATTCCTCGAACAGGTGAATACAATCGATATAAAGGACAAATTAGATCCCTTTGCAAATCAAATAGCTTTACATATATATTATATTTAAAAAGCATGAAATAATGTTAGTCATATAGCAAGAAAAGAGAAATTCTGCGACTTTCATCAAAGATTACTTCAGAAATTGGAAGACGATAATCTGGACGAAGTTTAGTTGATTTTGAACAACGCGATCTGGTTTTTCTACCACCATATTCTCTAATGCTGAGCCCTGTCGAAGAAAAATTATCTGCACACAGTTTTCTTACATATCTTCAGCTTCATATGTAATTACGTAATTGTATGAATGGCAATAAAATTTTTGATTTCTTACTATGTAATTAACATTATTTGATGTTTTTTTTAATATGGTATATATGCAAAAGTACTTGATTTGCAAAAGGCTGAATTTAACTTGAAAAACCTGTCATTGAAATCTCGAGAAAACATTGGATAATCAACGAGACAAAAGTTATTTTCTGATTATAAAATAAATATCGGTGTACTTTTCTTCTTCAGCTATACCCTTTTTCAAGATTGTGTTTACAATATTACGTGGAGCTATAAAAAAAAAAGCGATCGGACGATACCAGTTCTTTTTATGCCGCGCAATGAATAATTCCCCGACCTCTGGGTCAGTTTGGATAAAGTACGGATCTTTTTTATGTACACTGATGAATAATCTTTTCACGTTCGGGTCAATATGAAAAAAATACTCTGTTTTTTTTCCAGAAAATAGCGCGCATGCGCGTGCGTGTCGATCAGCATTTCCTACATGTCTATATGGCATATTTTTTATTTACCTTCGCCGCTGCCGTACCCGAATCAAATTTGAACAGCTTTTGCTTTACACGATTTCCGTGGATTCCCAAATACAATTACAAAAGGAAGAAAAGCGCAAGCGGAAGAAAAATAATAGCCTTGTTAAATCTGCACGTTTTGTAAATAAAAATATATAAATAATAGATCCGAATAGTCATCTTTTGATGTAGAATAGTCGATTGGAATTTTGGCAGGCCTACGTGCGTGCATGCGCGTGTGCGGATGGGCATTGTCCTTGAGGCTACATGGTGACGCAACACAGGTCCTTGATGTCGATGCGGCCGATTGCGAAGAAAGACAGTTGTCGTAAAATCGTAACCGAAGGCGCATTGTATTGTTGAGTCCGAAATATATACTAACTCGTTCAATAAGTTCACGCAATGCAACTCAAAACACGATTTTAGAGTTGTGTCGCAAACTCGATTTACTTCTCTCTGTATTTCACAAACAAAATTTGAGACTATGTACTGGCGCTCTCTATACAATAGCACCTGTTTTTCGCACTGCCTATTACTTTTACTTCTGCGCTTTGTCTAATTTCCATTCCGCAAATTCCTCGTCGCCCGGGTCATTGTTTTGTCTCTTTCTCTCTCTCTCTCCTCTCACTCTCTCTCATTACCCACATCGCTCAGTATGCTCCTTACAAAGATCGCACGCACTGATTCGTCCGCATTCGTTTGCGCGCATTTTCTCATTATTCAAACAATCACGACAGTTGTAAATATAACTTTACAAGTTGAAGGCTGTAAACTACAGTTTTAAACTAAAAAGTGAAACTAAAAGTTAGACTTTAAACTAAAAGGACTTAAAAAGTTAAAAAACGCTTCAAATATTGCTGACAAAGTCGTGTTCAAATGTGTTTTTGTTGTATTGTTAGCGAATGTGGTACCCACTGTGCATATAAGTTTTTGAAGTCAAAAACTTTATCTAAAATATTGCAAAATAAATATTGAAATTTTGGTTGAGTTTCTTATGAAACATGAAATATTGAAATGACGTTGAAGTTTTAGTTTTATTGTTGACGAATGAGCGGCGATCCGCAAACTGATCGAACAACCCGATATGCATATATTCTGATGTCTAATTCAATCGGTTATGGTTTTGTTTGACATTCGCTTTCAAATCCCTATTCTTCTTTCGTCCATAAGTTTAATCCAATATAATTTTAAAAATACAGTTTTAAATTTAAATACATCGTGAATACGAAATATTCTTCCGAAATTTCTATACAGTTTCAGTATAATTATTGGGTTACATAAAGAAGACAGAAATCGTGTAAGATGCGATTTTTAAAGTTTTCCAAGAAATGTACAAGTTTCTCCCGAATAACACGGTATACGTTCATAAAGTTACTGTGCCATATGACCTCGTGTTATTCACAAATAAGAACTTGGCCAAATATATCAGCCGTTTATTTTGAGTTTGACCTAAGTCCATTTATATTCAAATCGAGATATTTAAGAGTTTGCGTTTCAATGAAATTAAAAATATACGTATAGGATATCAATGTTAAGTGAGTCTAAGAGAGTTAATTCTACAATTTCTATTCAAATAATATCAATTGTTAAGCGAATAATATGTGTTTTCTTGTCACACATGGAGTTAAGCTACTTTAATAATAAACGACTAAATTTGTTATAGATTTTGAAAAAGCCCGAGTCCATTCGACATAATTAAAAATGCTTCAAGTTGAAAAACGATATTCCATTTCTTTTATATTTCTTTACAACACTTCAAAAACACAATTTCTGCAATTCAGGAAATTTACCTATACGAATTACATAACAATTTACTGCTCATATACATTCTGTGTATGCGGGAGGGATTTAAAAAAGTTCTGATGCTTCGGGAGTATATATCATAATAAGTCCATCATGTCTTTGTTATTTGCTGCTCTAATTTATATTTCTATAAAGTGATGGCAATACAATATTTTCGAATTTATATGTCTAAAATTATCATATCATTTGAATGTACCTAATTATAAAATGTTGTTTATGACGACTAACTTAATGTTGTGCACGTTACTACAGTCAGTGACAAATAATTGACAAATAGACTTGGGCCTCTTTCAAAATAAAGGAATCATATACACTAAAGTAGACTAATAAGTTCACATGTCACACAAAGCATAGTAATACGGTCTAAAAACTGTAGCCATTAGACTGTTTTATTTCCATAACCATCAAAAATACGATTGTTAAAAATATCAATAATTGACAGTATTCGTTTTAGTAGTAGTAGTAGTAGTAGTACATACTGTTTTTACATCGCTTTAAACATATAATATAAAGAGAGAATTGATTACGTCATCGGTTCAACGAAGCTTACGAGGAAGCACGCCGATTGCATAATGCTTGCTCGTTTCCAGATAAACGCTTTGAGAGTTTAAAGGCTTTTCTTTATCGTAGCGATTTTATAAAATTAAATTCAAACCTCTTGCATACTGTCTATAGACTATATATCCTTGATAAGATTGTACTTTTCGACGTAGCAGAAATTTCTTCCTTTTCGGTAATGAGTTTCGATCGTCATTACGCGAGCATACGCTTTTGACCCACATTTCAAGGATTTACAAAATCATACGACGTATCGAAAGATTGTATCGCAAAGCATATTCAAAGTGTTTTTCAAAGTTCTTGGCAACCTGCAGATGGATTCGATAAACCATTTCAGATATAAATGTATATATCCATATCAGTGTAATCTGCCGTATACAATCACTCACTCTATTATTATATCATCGAGGAATAGCGCGATAAAATTTCACCGTGATCTTGAAACTGGATTTGTGTCACGTTATAGCATTAACATTGAACTATTTCACAAATTTCTGACTAATTTTACTGTTCGTATCTTGATACAGCAATTTATCGTAATAAATCAGTAGCATCATCATTATTTTATATCGTAAAAAATGTGAAACAAAAAATTAAAATACAGGTGTTCGTGGATGACGAATTTTTATACGTTAATTAAGCAGTATTTCAAATAATAAGAATAGTTGGATACAAACGCACGTTCAAGTAAATACCGAGAAAATTGAACTCCAACTATGATTGACATTTGCAAAGAAAATTAGAAAAATTGAAAATAAAGAATACAATTTCAAATGAACAACATAAAAATTTAGCATGTCATAGAGGTAATTAAAAGTGGATACGGTATTCTAGCTTGACTCTCTACTATACCTATCGTATTTATCTATTGCACATTACTCTTATGTTTGAATGTAAAATTAATAATTATTACATTTAAGTAGAATAAACGTTTTACACGTGCAAGATACTTAACAAACCGTAACTCTATTCGATAACGTAGGTTGTTTTATATTAGAAAATTGTTTGGCTTCTAACTTTATCAAGATTTTAGCTAATCATGGACATCGGTACATTACCATCCATCATCCAGTCATTTAACAGATTCAAATAAATTGCGTATCGATGTTGCAATGCACCATTTTCCCAATATTATTTCTTAACTAACTATTTTTTATGTTCTTCAATCATAACATGATATTTGTAAAAGATTTCAGTGGTATTTGCAAACATATGCGTAAACGATTGCATGTTAATACTGGATGGCAATGTACATACATATAGATGCAAAGTAGTGGTGTGGTCGGTGTTTTGGGAGAAACTTGTGAGGCGTGTACGTCAAAGAGAAAATATTAACGCAGTGCCCCAACACATTTATATTTCCTCTGGTCCCCACGCGGAATACCGTTGGTGAGTTTGCTGGTAGTTACGCTTACACGTACATCGCGTGTGTACACTTCTGCACAAAAGTTCTAGGACGCTTAGCACAAGTTGAAAAATATCTAAAAAAAATTCGTTAACATTCTTCACGTTTTTCAAGCAAAGAAATATTTTTTTTCCCCATTTGATACTACTGGTAATGTATAATAAAAACGTGCGCAATAATATGTTTAATTACATTACAAAGGTTGTAAAATGATTTGAAGCTGCTCTTTGTTTACCCGTATCGTGCTCGCAAAAGTAGTTAAACCAAACGTAATTGGAAGTTGGACCACATTTAAACATTAATTTAAGAATTTGTGATACTTCCACTACGCGTTTACATATTTATATAAGCCAAATACATCATATAGGTATTATTTTAACATACGACCATTGTACATTCAATACTTCGAATACATTTTCGACTGTTGGAAAAAGATTAAATAATTGGACATACTATATCAGCGGACTCAGATGCAATATTTTATCTTAATTCATAAATGTGTGCAACGATAAAGCTCCAGGATTCAAGTAATTTCCATTGTATTTAAAGTCTGTTAACCCTAAACTTAGCAGCCGCTTCTTGGACATATTTATATATACCACGTATGTCCTTAAAGAAAAAGGGTGTTAAGAAAACATATCGATAAATCCATAGAATAATTTAGACTCTGCGGCAAAATCATGGAAAATCTAAAAAAAAAATGCCTTACGAGTTACAGAAATTTTTCTAAGAAACACTTGATCGGTCATTTTGACCGCTTTGGTAGGTTTAGTGTTAATATATAACGAAAAAAGGTATCTTAACTATTCAGAGATAATCTTCAATCACTACTAATGAATAACCTTAGACTAATTTATAAAAGCAATTAGTAGCTATTGTACAAACAGAAAAAAAAACAATAAACGATCTTATTCGAACAACGGAAGCGTGCTGTATGGAAGATTAAAATTTCGTGGCCAAGATTCGGGTTTAAACTTAAATCTTGGCCGATGAATAGATTTCCATGTAGCACACAAATCACACAATTCCGCCGGTTTGGAATCCCTGTCATTTCGAACGCTTCGGTCGGTCTGGTGTTAAAACAAGCAGGTGTTCTAAGACTTTTTAGCAGGGGTGTACGTACCTAGCCGGAGAGGAGGGCGGCGGTTCGCAGGAAATTTGTAGGCGACATGTCGAGTGCGTTCCTGGATATACATCTCTGGGAATACCACCAATGGTATTCGCTGGGTCGGGGAAGCAAGATGACGTCGGCGCACTCACAAGTACCACCTTCTGTGAGAACGAAGAAGGCACTCTGCCTTGGCCGCGTCCCTATTTACTTCCGTCTCTCTTCCATTCCCTTCGCTACCACTTTACAGTCGACTATCGTATCGCTTCCTTATATTCCCCGACTGTAATTCTAATTCCATAAAACACGCGCCAGTTTGATATCGCGCGTAAGTATATTCGATAGCGCAAAGTGCATCGTACTTCGATAGAAACACACCGCAGGAATTTTCAAGTTTACGAGGTTATGTCGATCTTTACACGACAAATGTTCTTTAATCGTGATCGAGGTTCATTCCCTGCAGAAAATTGCCGATTACGTGCCAGTTCCTTATGTCATTCTGAACTTATGAACCTGAGATTTTTTTTACACGACTCATTTTTCCACGTTTTTAAAATAAGAACTTGAAACGTGCATTAGCACATTTGATGCGAAACCATGACGGGGAATATTGCGAACTGTGAACGTAATTTACTTTTCAGCAGGAAAAAATGTTGCAATATAACAAAAAGTGACAATGAATGAAATATCGATCAAAAAAAAAATATTTTGTTGGTACCTCAATATATTTGTTCTTTTATGCGCTTATGGAATACAATGCTGTTATCGAATGCAGTTCTATATTTTAAATTGCATTTGCTGTTATTTCGTTTTGTTTGGCACAAGTTTTATCTTTATAAGTAATCGATTATTTCATGACTTTTTTTGTACGATTTTTTACGCGGTATATATTCATCATGTGAAAAGAGTTCCAGGGGTGTACTACGGATAAAATCAAGTGGATTCTTTTGCGCTTTGCAATGCAATTAATTTAATTTCTATGTTTTCTTCTTAAATTTTAGATACCAAGGCGGTCACGAATTTACGTAAAAAGGGAGTTCTCTGTGGAAGTTATATTTCGATGCTTCCTCTTTCATCTCTCTATAATAATTATCGAGAGCACTTATAAGCACATGAAAACCAAGTCTTGATCGGCTATTAGTACTACACTCTCAACAGAGTGGGCAGCAATTAATTGGCGGAGCTGAGGCAATCAAATGTCGATACTTTTTTTTTTTAATTTTCTGATATCAAAATAATCACGAACTTACATGAAAAAGAACTTTCTTTATAAACTGTACATCGATGGCTCCTTTTTCATCTGTCTACAATAAATATCGAGCAGTTACTACGACGTACAAGTCACCTGTCTGTTGGCCATTGGTACTACAGCCCCGTGTCAGAGTTCTGTATTTAATTGGCGAATCTGGAGCGAAGTACAAAATACATCTCGTTCGGTCTGCATTTGTGGTTTGCCGTAGAGAGAGAGTTTCAATCGAATCGCCCGCCGTACGTGTTCTGTAAACTGCATTTTCGTGGCCGTCTGCTCGAATTCGAAAGGGTTAATTTCCTCGTCGTGTAATTAATAGTTGCATACCGGATTATCGGTGGATAGTTTGTAACCCACGAACTGCCGCCGTTATCTTCTGGCTCGCTGTACAGATAAAAACCTAATTTCGTTAACTGGACCTTGTATACATT
The DNA here is from genome assembly GCA_038496175.1 of Ampulex compressa. Classification (NCBI taxonomy): domain Eukaryota; kingdom Metazoa; phylum Arthropoda; class Insecta; order Hymenoptera; family Ampulicidae; genus Ampulex; species Ampulex compressa. Next base: position 136,475 of record JBCFXI010000497.1, read on the forward strand.
GTGGCTTTGCAGGTGTACGGGTTACACCATGTGTGCCTGAATTCTACTTATCCTCACTTAACACATTGCACGCAGGAAACGTACTTTTACGTCTTTTGCAGTCTGTCACTGGAGCGCGGGTCACGCAAAAGTACGTATTTAGTAGATTTATGCTAGAGGGCGGGTATCGTATAAATACGATGAGCGTTGTGTGCACGGTGTTTGCGTTGCTAGGCAACGGTTTGCATTGTTTCTCTCTAGGAGTTTAGTTCGTCGAATTACTTGGGTTAATAGTTTCAGAGCGTACAAGTTGTAAAGGGTGTAAAATAAAAAAAAGTTTTGTTGAGAAAAACGAAGTAGTTTTCGATTCATTGCGATTTTACCGAATGTCCAAACTGCCGCGAAATTCACGCAAAAACGGCCGCTACGCGCGTAAGTTGGCGCCAAAACAAATCCGTATGCAATGTGTTAACGCGTTCTGTGTTATTTTTCGTTACTTTCGGACGTACTTTTGACTTTCGTTCAAGCTGTGCAAGGTGTATCTCGCCATGCCATTACAATATGCTTCTAACATATATCTTATGATTTTTATAATTGATAAGAAACAATTCCTTTTTCATTTTTTGTTTCACAAGAAAAATTCTAAATGGCCTGAATGGAAAATTCAGCGTGGAATGTATACTCCTCACGTAGCATAAAACGTGTTAAATAATACTTCTTTGGTACCGTAATTCTTTACACCACTTGCTTTTCTCCTCAAAATCCAGCACTTTTACCTCTACGATTGTATTTGTTTTACGAGCGTTTTTGCATTTCTCGATAGACATACGTTAGATTATCGTATATCTTAAAGTATTGTTGAGCAAAGTACGAACAGGAAGATAATAAAATTCTTTCGTTACTACTGATGATTATACATACTTACCAACGTCTAATGCTCATTGGGGCCTACTGATGATCATAGTCTTCTTCCAATGATTTACATGCTTTTCTAGCCCCATCGCCACTGATTTTTTGTGCTCCATTTATGAATCGTTTACTCACGCTTTCCATTACGTCCCACTTTTCCCACTTTTCTCAATTAAAATGTGACATTTTTAACCCTTAACAGGAATATCTGATAGACTCCCATGCTTTTTTGTTTTGTTGGATTGTAGGCATTGTTAGCTGTATTGGCTAGAACAGTTCAGTACCTTTATAAAATTGATTTATTAATCTCGTGGTGTGAATCATTGCTATCAGTCGCAAGTGTGTGCTGAGTTGTAAGAGTTTTGTAAAAATGTACCGTGCCTGACAGACACATACTGCCAGTAAACTTTGTTCTTACCAGAAGAACAGAAATACGCCTTATATTTTGAAAATTGTGAGAGACAAGTGTGCTTAGAATGCTCCAGAAAGATGTATTTAACTGTGAAGAAAGTGTTTAACTGACTAAAGCAGATAAACATTGAGCATTATGTTTATATACCAAAGTAATGAACTTTTTCTATGAAATGTTTGACCAGTCCTTTTGACTGCTCCGGTAGTTGTAGTGATAAAGCAAAATTGTCGAGAACCAAGCACATTCTAGTCCAGAATAATGTTAAATGCGGTATTTTTGAAAAATTTAGAAGTGTACCCGCTAAAGAGGAAATATTAACGTAATGCTTCAAATGCGTTTAATCTGTTTTTCGATTATATTTGAGATCACATTTGCGATTTTCCTGGTATTTATATAACATTCACATATATATTGCATATTTTGACATAGAAAAAGTTGCGCTTCTTTCTCGTATTCAATTCGATAATAAGGTTGTTATATGACGGATATAATGCTGTAGCTTAACTTTCTTCTATTATAGTGATACATTTACTAGTTTTTTTTAATACCTCAATTCGAAGTTAACATTTTCATATTTAAGCAGAATGAATCTTAAGTTTACAAAACATTTAACGAGCTTCAAGTTTATTTTATAACGCAAGTCGTTTTGTACAAAATCGCTCAGCTACTAACTTTATTGAGCATATTTCTTTTTTTTTTTATACTACGTGAAATCACACTGCCGAATTTGCTGGTATTTATGCTACACGTACATCGCGCAAAACTTAATTTCATTAATTAGCCCTCGAACGCTTCGTTATTTTGCCGGCGCAAAATCCAGGATGATGCGTGCTTCAATCGCGAGAGTTTCACCCTTTACACGGCTGAGGTCAATACTCATATCTTGTACCGTGGTTATCGGCCGCCCGAAACCATTCACGTCGATTTGCTCCACGGAGCCGTAAAATTTTAACACATCGTGGCCCAGACATTTTATAACTAACCGTGCCCAATAGGCACCCATTTCTTTGTGTAGATTTTCAGATTTCTAACTGCTTGCGCGTTGTTCATAACCACCTCTATGTTAAATGAGCTGCTTCTTTTACAAGTGGCCTAAGGCCGCCTGTCAATTATTTTATATTGCCCGCAAATACGTGTACAACTTCAGATTAGTTGTCATAAACAACATTTGCGGTTAAGTATATTCAGAGTTTATAGGATAATTTTCGACACTTAAGTTCTGGCAATTCGTTCAACGATTAAAACCATCACTTTGCAAACGGCTTAAGTCCAATCCGATATTGATAATGTCCGCAGGCAGTGATAAAAGTAATTTTAATCAATTAATGTGTAACATGTATAATATTATAGTTTATAGTGATATGTGTGCAGGATAAAATAGAAACGTTAAAGTAGTTTTAATGTGACTAAAAATTGTCCAAACTGTTGAACAGAATGTGGAAATCATGGACCATAAATTCTTAGTATCAGGACATTCGTTTTTGCCGAATGATAGAGATTTTTAGACACTATCCAGCTCCATCGATTACCAGATTACCCTTTGTTGACCGGTTTAGAAAGTCGAATGTGACGCAAAACAACAGGAGGACACGTGAACTTTCGATGGACGAGACTCGCTTCTAATTTGGAGAAACACCATATGCTTCATTGCTCACCCATTTTATGCTCTTGCACGAACAGTGCACGCGCACGGCGCATGTATCATAACACGCCAACCCGAGTACTGCTCGTGCATTTCGACTTGTTTTTGAGTTATATACGATAAAAAAAAACGTACAACGCTCGCTAGTCGCTGTTTAACGCTCGTGGAATTTGCACGTATCGTTTTTCCTGTTTTAAATTGAGAAACATTATAAAATATTATTTTTTACTTACGTATCCTGTTACTGCATTAGGCACGAATGGTAAGGAATACTTGAAGAAGTGGTCACCAGATATTTTATTATTCTGTAGAAAACTCAACCAAAGGGTGACCAGGTAACGAGCTGGTTAAATAATCATAAAACGATGATCGAAAACTTGCTCAAGTGAAAATTAATTAAAACGTGGAAAAACCCTCAACGGTGGCGTCAGCCTCGAGTTGGTCGCTGTATAGAGCCGTGTTTCGAAATATACCATGCTAAATCAACTTATTAATATTTTTTTGTGTAATTTATTACTCTTTTCGTTGTATTATTCCGGTTAATTTTATTTTTAAATTATTTAAAAATATTTGACATTAAAACGATAAAATGTGTTGTATTCGGTTAGGTTTTTCTGCATCTTTTTAATGCTTTTATGTTTTATTTTCAACTTTTTCTTAACTAAACCATTTTTTAATTATGTAAAATCTTTGAATAAAAAATTTAAAAACCTGCCGTTTTTAATCCAATTTTTGTAAAAAAAACACCCAAGCACGGAGCGGTTAAAATACCTCTGGAGTTAAAAAACAAAGAATTCATGCGTAAAGAATAGAGCAGGTCATCTTGGTACGGCTCGACCCTTGGAAAAACACGATAATAAACCTCTGGGTTCCTCGCTTTATTGTTGGGCCACAACAATATTCAATTTCAACTAACATGTGAAGATACAGTCAGATTTTTAAAATATGTAGCTCGAAACTGTAAGCTATAGAGAGTCTGTTTTACATCAGAGTTTTTTAAATTCCCGTGGGTTTACCTGCTTTTAAAATTTACCACGATGTTAAATATTTGATTTCAAAAAACTGTAAAGATGTGGTTATTCATATTCGCAAAATTGATCGAAAACATTCGCGTCGATTTGCTCCATATACCACTAAAATTTTAACACTGCGGCCCAGAGATTTTATTGCTGACCATGTACACAGTGGTCAACTTTTTTTATATCTATGATTTTTACTTTACTCCTAGTGTGTTAGCCGGTAAAAATTACCGTTGCAATAAATATTGGACTTCAACGAGTATTTAAAAGTACACGTATATTTTTATATTTATTGGTAAAAAGAAATGACGGTTGCGCGAAGGTAAGATATACAATATAATAAAAAAAAAAAAAATTTTTTTAAACACACGTTTATTCGATATATCATATATATTTCGATATTTACGTTCTAAAGCCATTTTAAGCAGTTATACTTACAAATCATTTGTGATTTTGCACTGGTACACTGTTCTTGCTGTCTAAATTATTACAGTTCTCGTAACTGAATACCAAATTATCAATGGTGTTACTTCTGAAATTGTACTGTACATAGTTGTCCAAAAGAAATTCTTCAGTTTTTTTTGCAGATATTTATTAAGTTTAAGTATAATAATTATCTTTGCAAATATCGATTTTTTTAACAACACTTGATATTTCCGAAAAAATATCGATAATTATTTGGATAACATAACTAATTTCTTAGGAATAAGCCATATTTGAGCAGATTAAAAAATGAACTCGCGTAACAAATTACAAAAAAAATGTCTAATCGATATCATTTATTAAAAAACAATAACTGCTCTTGACTGAAAAATACAAGATTAGTAATATTTTGTCATCAGGATTAAAAATATAGCATTAAAAATGTACACGAAGGATTTCTTTATTTTTCAGTGGTATTCATGAATAGAATGATGAAATAGAAGTTATAGCTATATTATCTATGAAATAGAACCTATATTACCGATAGCTTTATTATTTGAACAGAATTAACTTTGAAAGAATACGCATACGTACGCAAATATTTTGTTCTGAGTGGAATTTGTTCTGATATTACACAGTGCAGCATTCGCAAATACTTCTACTATTATTTTATCGGAATAATTATGAAATAATGATTGTGCAAGATGCTTCAATAACAGGATTTCTCCTTTTTAATTGTAAAAAAGCTTTTACTCGGGCAACATTCTCACGCAGTCTTTTTAATGCTATTAGTTTATAGTGCTTTAACCTATAATATACCAAAGGCAAGTGCAAACTTAAAAAATGCACTAATTAATCATTTCCTACATTAAGCTGATTACAGGAAATATATTATGATTCAGTTTGTAACATTTATAGCAGTCAATACAACATTTAGGTACAAGAATCAAAACCAAAAGTTCTACTGCTTAAGTAGAAATAAATTTTAAAAAACTTTCCAAAAAAGGGACGATGGTAAATAACGGGTTAACTCTATGGTGGTATGCCAAATATATTCTAATAATATAGTCTTTCCAATGGATACTTCGCAATGAACCAGCACATGAGAAAAGTCTCGACTATTTTTCTATTTGTGACTATTAGAACCGCACCTTGAAAGAATCCATCTGATCATCCGGCGTGTATATAATTCGGCGTTTAACTTAGTTATAAAGTGAGTTGCTTATAGGTTTTTCAAATTAAATGCACTTTTTTGCACATCAAGTACTTTTACATATGGATTATATTTAGAAAAGATGAAATAATGTTCATTACATAGTAAGAAATCAAAAATCTTATTATAATTCGTATAATTACATAATTACGTACGGAGATAAATATATGTGTGAAAACTATTCGCAAATAATTTAGTAATTCAATAATAATTCAAGAAGGACGTGTGTATACAGTATTGGGTTGTTCGGAAAGTAATTTCGATTTTTTTTTTTTTTTTTTGTGAAAATGAAAGACAGTTTTCGTACAACGAATAAATATTCTATTAAATTATATGTTGGCCATTCTGGTCCGATATCTTTTGCCATCTTTCTGGCAGTAGCATGATTCCACGCTCATAAAATATTTGCTCTTTGCTGGCAAAAAGCGGATCCAGGTGATTTTTGACCTTCTCGCTTGAAGTAAAGTTTTTACTGTCTAAAAAATGTTTCACTGACCGGAACAAATAATAATCCGAAGGTGCCAGATCTGGAGAATACGGTGCGTATGACAGTGTATCCCATTCAAGCTGTAAAAGCTTTTGGCGAGTGACCAAACTTGTATGACGTCTCGCATTATCTTGGTGGAACACTACATTTTTTCTGTTGATTAATTCTAGCCTTTTCTATCGAAGTGCATCATTCAGTTTGTCCAGCTGATGATAGCAGATTTCCGAATCAATTGTTGCGTTATCCGGTAAAAGTTCAAAAAAACGATTCCTTTGAAATCCCACCAAACAGACAGCATCACCTTTTTTTGATGGATATTGGCTTTCGAAATGCTTTGAGCCGATTCATCTTTTTTGCTCCATGACCTCTTGCGTTTGACATTGTTATATACAACCCATTTTTCGTTCTCAGTAATAATGCGCTTCAAAAATGGATCATTTTCGTGACGTTTGAGAAGCAAGTTACAAACGTCAACGCAATACATAATAACATAGTCTATAATGGTTTTCTTGCACCAGTAACTGGTAACTTAACATACATATTCATGTAATAATTATAACAATTCGTAGAGGTAACGGTTCCAACAGAGTTGTTAATTGCGTCTACTAAATTTTACCGATTTAAAGGATCAGCTAACATATTTCTTGCACTAAACTTGATTTTGGAAAAGACTTCTTTGACAGGGTTCAACATTTGATGATATGGTGGTACAAAAACTAGAGTGTGTCTTGTCTGACCAACAAGATCACGCATTTCCTGCGTCTTGTGGATACTTGCGTTCTCTAAAATTAACCAAACTTCCTCCAGATTATCGTCTTGCATTTTCTAAAGTAATCCTCGATGAAAGTCGCACAAGTTTTCACATCTTGTTATGCGATTAACATTATTTGATGTTTTTTAAATATAATATATATGTAAAAGTACTTGATTTGCAAGAGGGTGAATTTTATTCGCAAAAGGGTGAATTCCATTTGCAAAAGGGTGTATGTCATTTGGAAAAGCGTGAATTTAATTCGAAAAACCTGTAATTAACAACAAATAAACTGTGTCAAGCTGCAAACAATTAATGCGCATGGTACTGTCCTATAAAAGACGGATAATATATACAATAGTATGAGTATCCTTTCTTGTAATTAGTAGCAATACATTTATCCGTATTGCACTTCACGATAAAATTTTAATCAATAATAATAATTCAATGGACGTTTAATTGCGCCCCCACTTTTGTGAAATCTACGGAAATTGGGTTAAAACTAACTTGGCGCAATTGTTTATTTTATCCGTATTAAACCTCTTAATTAAAACGGCGTTTTATTCCATTTTAACGATGTTTATTATGTCCGCGATTTCACTTCTCAAATATGTTGACGTTATTGATCCTGATGAGAACGAGAAGCACGACAATTTTATATTATCACTATACTTATATTGAGGCTGCTTTCAAATGCAGCTTCAGAAAATGCTTTATATTGAGTCATGAAACAACAGTACCTATAATACCGGTTTCGTAATTTTTACAGGCAGTAAAGCGTCGTTAATCCGTGAATGCCTTGCAGTTTAGCATAGTTATTAAGTTTATGATAATGATAAAGTTAAACCGAAGTGATAATGAAATGTGGAACATGTGCATCAACATGAGACGTACGTGTTATTTCATGTTTACGTCAATCGTCTGCTGCTCGTCTTAACCCTTCAAAATGTTCAGCGTCATGTATCCAGAAGGAAACTGGTGTTTGTCAAGACTATGCAATCAAACGTCGTGCGTAAGATTGCCTTTACTTCTTCGATTTGTTTCATAATAATGGAACGTTTGACAATTTCAAGTGTCACTTTTTTATCGGTACTTAGTTTATATCTTCATTTCTATAACGCCCTACATTGTTATTTTCACAAATCGTTGATAGTTCTTCTTTGCAAAAAGTGCCATAGTCAAACTAATTTGTATCTAATTTCTGCGGAAGATCTTGTTCATTTGATTATATTTATATTTTTATCATTTTACAACTTATGTTGTACATGAGTGAACGTAGATGGTTAATGAAAAAAGTAAAAGGTTTCTCGATAATAATTCGGTTAATAAAGAGGACCAATTGTCTTGCGTACTGAAATGAAAAGTAAAAGAATTGTAGTCACGATAAAAGTGAAAAAAACGAGGGCCAATACTCTATGAGCATCTGATAGTCGTATCTGATAACAATTGCTACATTAAAATTGCCCACACCATTAAGAATGAGACGAAAGTTTTAAGCTTTAACATCTAGCCCTAGAACTATTATACTAATCATTGTCGTAAAACACCTTGGTGCATTGTATATACAGGGTGAGACGTTTATCCTGGCCACCTGGAATATCTGAGAAACTAAATTAAATGGAAACTTGGAATAAAATTAAAAACGTGGAAAAAATGTTTGAAATAAAAATTTTAATTCATGGTGGGCCTTATACGGCAGTCACATTCTCTTTCTATTCTCATTATGTTTTCAATTTCAGGGTCAACTTATTTTTTTCAAATGGAAACATAATTTTTATTACAGATTCTCAATCTACAACTGAAAACAAGTAACTTTTGTTTGCAACCATTTTTTTTAATCAGTACTTTTTATAATATTGAATTTAAAAAAAAATACACAATGTTGTTTTAGCGAAGAAAATCACTTTATTAATCGCAAATGAAATTAATACTAATTAAAACAGTATCAAATAAAGAAGTAATCCAAATGAATAATTAAATAATAGCTAAATATTGAAACAGGCAAAGCAATTGGATCAAACTTAACAGAAAAATTCAATTTTGAGCGTACACAACCTGTTCATATCTATATACAGGGATACACCTGTTTTTTACTGTCTTTTCTCTGGAATAATATTACACATTCTCTCAGATCCGATGCAAATCACATTAGTTGTAAATCGCTTGTTGATTATGGCACACACTTCAGCTTAGAAAATTTACATAATTCTCGTTTATGATGAATCCAAACAAAATGTAAGACAAGCAATAGCATTGCACATTGGCAAGTTCCCCGAAAGGAATCATTCATTGAGAATTACATTTCTCCGTATAGTTTCGTAGTTCATGGAAAATGGGAGCGCCAAACTGAGAAAAATTTCATTTGTCAATAATAAAATGATATTCTTCGTTAAAACGACATTGTATATTTCTTACTTGAAAATTCAATATTGTAAAAAGTAGCGACTAAGAGAAAAATTGTTTCGTACAAAAGTGATTTGTTTTAAGTCGTAAATTAAGAATCTATAATGAAAAATATGTTTCCTTAAAAAAAAAAAAAAGAAGAAGAAGAAAACAAGTTAATTTTGAAACGACCTTGAAAAAATAATGCGAATCGAAAGCGGATGTTACTGCTGCATCATCCCCTCCATGACTTAAACTTTATATTTGAAACATTTTTTTCTCCGGGATTTAGTTTTTCAGATATTTTAGGCGACCAGGATAAACGCCTCACTTGTATATTTGTAAATAAAAAAAAGGATGAGAGGGAATGTAAATAGATTCGTTTAAATCATCTCTGTTCTATAAGAAAACAATGAGAAATCTTATGAAATAAATCGCTAAGCATTCGAGTAATTTAAATAAATGATTTAATACACGTTATTTTGATGGTTCTGACAACTATGACTATATAACTACACGACTGATATCTAAAAGAAAGCAGAGGCAGTGGCAAAGTTACCTTAAAGCAAATTTGTGAGTGAAACGTCCTTGGAAAGTATTCGAGCCAAAGTTTGCCGAGATTTACAGGTTGGACGAAGAAAATCTGCACGAAAATTGTACCTTTGGTCGAAAGAAAATGGTTTCCCTGATGAAATACCTGTTCTTTATGTCATCATAATTTGCTTTATAACACCTTACATTCCAATTATCATGCTGAGACATTAAAGAAAGTTTCGGTTTATGATCAGTACGCAAATCTGGAGTTTTGGAGGAAATTTTGACTGCTCTCAAAGTTCCCTGAAGTTTGGAAGGAACATCTGTCGGTTCTTTCCTTAGTATTTGTGAAGCATTTTGAGTTCATTAAAAGAACACGGAGCTGAAATATTTACAAGCAAACCTCGTGCAGTACGGTGTGAGAAACACTGTCGTAGTTATCCTAAACACAATTGTACATCATGATAGATTTAACGGTACGATCTCGCGTTAATTCGTCCTCTCTGACGTGTTTAATCAACTCAATTTGATAAATTTATACCCTCTCCCCCATTTCATCAAGATAAACCGCATTTGAAAATAACAAATTAATTTAACCATAATATTATAATTGGTGTGTCAGCTAATTCGATATGTTTTCAACATTAATGCCCCAGGATTTGGGAATATTCTCATTGCAGGTTGGTTAATCAAATCATAAAATAATCAACCTTTAGCGGAGCCAAAATCAACCTGGGAGATTTTTTTTATATCTACTAAACAATACACATTTTTACTAAAATGATTGTCCGCAATTTTACTTTTATCTTTGCAGAAATCCTCTAAATAATCATTCTACATATAAAATAAAATCGAAAGAGCGATTTGAGTATTTTAGAAAACGTAAAAGTACGATTCAGGATACATATATATTAAATCGTACTGCTCTCTTTCTAAAATAGTACCTACCTTATTTGGTACAAAGTTTTATTTTGAAACTCTTAGAAAACGTCAAAAGTAAAAAATATTACAAACAGTTTGAAGAATAATATATCTTGTCTTCTTTCAACGCTCCTACGTCCAAAGACCATATTTTCTTTTTCTTATGCTTCAAAAATTCAAAAAGAAAACATCGTAAGTTCAAATATTAGTGAATTAAGACTTAGATAAAATTTCACCCAGATTTCTTAAATCGTACTGGTACGACTTAAAAGTTTCAATTGCGATACGATTTAGGAAACTAAGCGAACCGATAGAAATATCACTCATCCAACACAAAAATTATATAAATTATATTTAAGACAACTCGTGCATATAGTCTTACGTTAGGAGTGCCTAATGTATACATTATATAAATTATATTATAAACTTAGTATAAAGATGGCATATTAAATATATTTCAAAGACAAGACAAAATGCATTAACCAACTATAGTATTTAATTAAAATTTGTCTTCATATAATCGGTTAAAATTTACATCAGACTTACCTGAAATCCTCTGGCTTCTACAACTTGGCGCAAAATCAATCGAGATAACGCAAGTCGTGTTTTATATTACTCACTCCATACACGCTTTATATTTTTACCATTGGAAGTCGCAAACATTAATCGATTACCAAAAAAATGGGCCGGTACGATTTAGGTGACCAGTACGCATTATCCAACCCTCCCCTAAATTCAAAATAAATATAAAACTTATTGCAACAGCGAGAAAAAACCAAACGAAGAAAACATGGTTCAAAGTTGATCGAGACACGCGATATTTGGTCCAGTCATTATACTCTCGTAAATATGACTAGACGGCTCGTCACGCCAAAGTATCAGCGAAGAAAACTCTGTCGTATTGCGCGTAGCAGCGGCGAAACCCAAATATTTTTGAATGCTATGCCTCATAGAGCACATTTTCTTCTTTCCCCCCCGTTTTCGATGATGTTCCATCTTTCTTCGGTCGACGACTATATGCGCTTCTTTGCGGGCTTGCAGGGGCTTGAAGCGACACTGAGTGACAGCAAAAAGAAGTACGGCGACAAGGTGAATGCACTTCTGTCCGCCTGGGAGCATGTCACCAATTTCATTCCTGGGGCAACACCAGAGGCCACCCAGTCTCTCATAGAATGGGCTCACAAGTGAGTACGCACATCGATCCTACATACATACGTCGCAAAACGATTCTGATTATCTCCGCATACGCATCACTCGTTTCCCCTTCTCCTCTTTTAAATCCTTTTCCCACGGATCCTCTCCTCTCCCCTAATTCGTGGTTGTATGTTCCTCTATCCGCAAAGAACAATCGCATTAACACATTAGCCACGGACTGCACCACCGGTGGTACATTTTTGTCTGTCCCCTGAGACAGGATGATGAGCTACAGGTGGTACACACCTGCGTCAATATATTAATTTACATTTCGTATACAAAAAAGTTACATGATATATATATAACGGAGATATATACTAGATTACAATATGTTAAATGCCTTTTAATTAATCGCAAAGTTCAATGTTTTGTAAATAAGTGTTATTCGTTTATACTTCTGCAATGAAGGTAGAAATAGAATCAAATGCAAAATAATTTGCATTGAAGTTTTAACACACGTTGTATTGATTCTAAATTACTTTATTCAAATGTTTTGGGTATGTAGAGAACACTACCTCGGAATAAAAATATTATGGGTTTTATTATAGCAAAACATTTATTTTGTTATACTTCTTGGATAAATAACAATAGTCGAATGTAGTTCCCGCAAAAACAAAGATCTGTATTTTTATTTCGTGCATTTTATGTTCGCAAAAGGTGGACAATATACGTACAATAATATTCATTTTAAAACACCGCCGCCGGGTGTTAAGCTCTTCTATAACGTAAAAGCACACTATAAAAAAAATGTATGTCTATACACTTTTATTGGCTGTGTACAAATATATAGAGCATGCATTTTTTATATTTTATAGTTATTAATATCAAAGCTAATTTTGGCAGTTTGGATTCAACAAATACATACACTCATCTTAACAATGAGCTTTAAGGAATGTTACACGATCTACAGTTTTATTGGAGAAAGCATTTTACTTCAATACTGTACTAGTATATTGTTATTAACTTATATGATTTCATAAAAGTATTTTATGTGTCATCCCTGAACTGTTGTAAATAATCAAGTAAGTCGTTTCAAGTAAAGATAGAAAAGTGTGTTGGAATGTATTTTGACAATAATAAACGTAAGGAGAATATTTTCGAAGCAGTGAGCAGGAGTTCAAGTAATTTGTTACAACTTTGCTAAATTTAAATCAGTAAAGAATATGCACAATTATGTTCTTATTTAATAAATGGATAAAAAGTGGATACACATAGGTTACATTAACATATCAGTACGTTGTATTTCGTTTAAACTTTTTTTATATTTCAGTGGAAAGGGGTTACAATTCAGGACAGTTGATTGTACATATAAACGAACATATAGATTTATCATAGCAAAACGCTGTTAGAATTCGCCCGTTCCATTTTTATATACTGTTGTGATGTTGTACCAATGTATACCCCAATTATTTCTGTTAATTAGTTGAAATCTTAATTAGTTTAAAAATTCATGAAAAGTAATTCGCAAAACTAATTACCGTGTCTATAAATTACAGTTCTTGAAATATTCCTTAGTTATCGTGATGAAAATGTAGTACTGTATTTTTACTTAAATACGGAAACGAAAGAATTAAGCAGATCTCCTAGAAAAAGATTCAAGTACTACAAAAAAAAATATAATTTCAGTTATAAATAATTATGAAAGTTTATTTAGCTGGGTTGCGTTTTAACCAGTTAACCGTGGCGACCTGTGGGCAAAGCGCGCACCAGTGTGTGTCGCGATAATCAAGCGATGACGGGTATAGTCGTCAAACACAGAGTAAGTGGCACTGTTGAAATATTGGGTCAAAATGACGACTTGATTTTAGAAAATGAACAATTTTATTCGTAATACTTGTACAGTCGCTTAATGTGAACATATATTTATACATAATGAATGGAAAACTGTAAAAAGTTGAACAAAATTTTAAATTGTTTCTGTCGTGTGATATTCACGAAAACAAGGAACAACGCATAGTGGCACTTGGCACGTCGGACACCAATACCGCGATTCTTTTCTAATCTTTTTTTTGTAACAAACAGCACATCTTCGCGAAGGATTTGTTGTTCTTGAACTGCCTGGTATGTAATCCGGGAAATGTTTTTCGATCAAGCGCGAAACATTAGGTGCCGTTGATCGAGATTTTGGTAAGTTTCGCGATTCGATGGGATACGATGCAATTGTATCCTCAATATATTCTAATAAAAAGTGTATTCGGCTTAATTTTCCACCATTCATTTTGTACATTAGATATGAATTTAAACATATGACATCTAAAAGGTGGAGAAATATTTTTTTATAATATTTCTTTAACCTTTTTCTTGCAGTTGAGTATGCAATAATTATGCTGTCACTCATATCTACTCCACCCATTTTATTATTATAATCAAAAACTACTTCGGGGACTTTTTTTATTACATTTCTTTTTTGCATCTCTACGATGTTGTCGTTATGGACTGTGCTTACAAGATAAACTTCCCTCTTATCACGCCATTTCAACAACATAATTTTATTTTTGAATCTTGCAATATATTCGCCTTTTTTGATACGCGTTTCTCGAACTTCTTCACAAATGCCAATTCTGTTTTTCCGAATTGTGCCAACAACGTCCGTTTTATGTGCACACAGTTTTTCTATGAGTGGAATACTGGTGTACCAATTATCTAAATAAAGTCTGTATCCACGTTCGAAAAGTTCATCACATAATTGAAGGACAATACGAGCTGAAATATTAAATTCTGAATATTGTGAATCACAATAGGTTTCTTTTCCCGTATATATAAAAAAATTCCAAATATAACCCGATTCACTCTCGCATAGGACGAAAATTTGTATCCCAAACCGACTTCTTTTTGAAGGTATATACTGCCTCCATGATAACCGCCCTTTCCACATTAGCAATGATTCATCAATACAGATGTTCATTTTTGGAGTATACAAAGATTTACACTTATTTATCACATATTCCAAAACAGTTTTAATTTTACAGAGCTTTTTTGGTGGCATATCATTGTGGTGTTCGTTATTTTCAAAATGTAAAAATTCGCATAATAGTAAAAATCGATCCGCAGAGAAAATTTTGCCAAAGAACGGTGTACTAATGATTTCCCTTTTCGAAAAATACATATCGAGTGTTGGCTTCTTTACAATACCTTGCAAAATCAAAATCGCGATAAAACATCTAACTTCATTATTAGTTGTTGAATACCATTTTCTCATTCTTGATCGCGGCTTCAAGTTCGGGTGACTTTGCAAAAATTGATCCGCATATAAATTTGTTTCTTTTACTATAATGCTAATAAGATGATCATCTAAATATTTTTCTACGTAAGATGAACATGTGGATCGGAATCTTCCTGGTACAATTTCCTGCTGACCATTGTTGGCAATAAAATCAAATGGTTTTCTGTTGCCACTTGTACTCTTCCACTTAACATTTGCATCCTGATTTTCTTTGTTGTTTTTATTGTCCTCGGAATAAATGTCATCAGAGTCATATTGGTCGGTTTCACTGTCGGATTCGATGCTTTCATCGTTTTCCTCAGAAGACGATGGAAA